>CANYLF013136481.1:0-13021 GCA_948193215.1 Bocquillonia castaneifolia
ATGTTGTATTCAGAAAAGAATACAAAACATCAAATGATTGAATATTTTTTTGCTTTCTTTTCAAATGATTTAGCCACCTCATATTTTCAATATAGCCAATATGGATTCATAATAACCTAAGCAAATAGCAATTAAAATTAGAACCGAAATGAATATGCAAAACTTACCATTTGTTTTGACGTTGGTTTCGGTATATAAAGTGCCGCATGTAGCTTTATTAGGTGAAATCAGTCATAACTATTGCAGCCACTAATTGATTTTGGTGAATTTTATTATGAAGGAAAAGTCCTAAATCGATAGAGAAGTTTTATAAATATATATGTGACTGAATAATAACTAGCTAGATAGAATTCTAATGAATAATAAACTCCAACGTGATATAAAATAAACCTAGCTATTGTTTCATGTTCTTATGGTGTAATTTTATGTTGAGATTTTAATTGAATATAAGTCTCCAATTGAGAGTAGAAGTTTAATAGGAATCTATTTTGATAAGGTTAATTTTTAATATTTTTTTATTTAAAATCAAAGTTTAAAATTATAATTAAAATAAAAAAATATTCAAAATTGAGCTTTTTGATACATCAACAAATTTAGCTCATCCTAGTTATTTGAGAGAGCCACGTGTCAGATTTCTGGTTGAACACTTTCAAGGCTCATCATTTATAGTTTAATAGGAATCTATTTTGATAAGGTTAATCTTTAATTTTTTTTTTACTTAAAATAAAAGTTTAAAATTATAATTAAAATAAAAAATATTTAAAATTGAGCTTTTTGACACATCAACAAATTTAGTTCATTCTAGTTATTTGAGAGAGCCACGTGTCAGATTTCTGGCTGAACACTTTCAAGGCTCAGCATTTACCTACATATATATATAGAGAGAGAGAGATTAATATTCTTCTGATTTGAAATCTTTAAGTGCCTTTTAAAAAAAAAAAGAGATAATCTATGGATAACAAAGGGGTGAGTTGAGAATGGGAAGAAGCACTCTCCATCCCGTCCCATCTTTTTTAGATTCCCATCCCATCTTCATTTTGTTAATGGAATAAAATTATCCCTGTTATACCCATGGGAATCCCATCCCTACGGAGATATCATTCCTCATTTATTATGATTGATTTTTTTAATTTTTTATTAATATTTACTCAATAAATTGTATATATAAATTTAAAATAAAGTTATAAATAATAATAAAATAATATATTAAAATATTAAGAATACAATTATAATATATAAAAAAGTTTAGTAAAACTGATTTTTAATAAACATATAACCTGGTAAAATTATAAATAATTAAGTTATTTTTTAAAATATCATTATATAATTAATTATAATTTTAAGTGAATAAATTAATTTACATAAATATACTTTTTACTAATAGTTAAAAGTTATATTTTATTATATAATTTAATACATTCATGTGCATGCAGAATAAAAAATTATATGTCTGTATGTAACGAGTCCTGCGAGATCGAGCATAAGGATCTCATTGGGTGGGTATAATACTCTTTGTTTCAGCCCTATTCCTGGACATGGAGAAAATTGTTCCCCTATTTCCATGCCCATAAGGGTAATAAATAGGGATTCCTGATCCTATTAGGAGCTAGTTACAATGAAAGACAGGAAATCCACCCATTGCCATCCCTAATCACATGTATAATATATCAATATATTGAATGATATATTATGCATAATATAAATAAATTTCATAAAATTTATAAAATTTATTCACAAATATATAAATTTTATTATTTATTTAAATCAAATTTCATTTAAAGTTTAATTTTTAAACCTTATAAAATTGATTATAACTATGCCAAATCAAATTAAATTTGACATAGCTTATAAATGAATTATAAACTATATAGAATTCCACTTGACCTTTATTTTAAGAAAGAATGTGCATACTTATTTTCTTTGGTGTATATAATTCATTTTTTAAAAATATTTTATGTGAATTAAGTTTAGGTAGCTGAGTTATTATCTTTGAGATTTAAGTTTAAAGGAATTTTAATCTTCCATCTTTAGAGCTCTTACTAATTTTAATCTCTCACCTCAATACATCCAAAACTTTAAAGATGAAACAATAGTTTTAAAAAATAAATTATTTTGTATATATACAATTATACACATATGGTATTTTCTATGGTGACTTGGTTTTATGACTATTTTATTTTCACAATTGAATGAAAGTGTTGAAAATCATTAAATAGTGATAAACACAAAGTAAAAATAAAATAAGTAAAAAGAAAGTCACCATAGCCTTCACCCTACTCACACATACATACATACATATACACACACACACACAATGGTGGAGCCAGAAATGTCAGGAAGGGGGCTGGATTTTTGTGGAAATTCGGTCCATAACTACGTCATTTGAAATAAATTTTACAGTAACATGAATTTTCTATTATGCAACAGTATTAGTTTTAGATTTCTAACTTATTGTTATTGTAAAATTTAATTTTTTTAGAGGTTTCTAAAATTATAAGAGAAGATAATAATAATAACTAAAAAAATATCAATAAATTTATATATAAAAATAAATTTATAATTACAATTCACAAAATTATACTAAATGATGAATAATATTTATATTTTTCAATAATATAATAGAATAACACAAAAAATTGACAAATTTATTATAAAAAATAAATTTTTTCTCTAATTAATAAGTTAACTAATTATACTCAAATTAACAAATTAAATATAAAAAACATAAAATTATATCCAAAATAAATTTATAACTTATTTAATTTTTTATCAATACATTAATAATAAAAAAACATAAAATATTTTATAATTAAACTTATATATTATACCAAAAAAAAAATATTAGCAATAGTTGATAAGTACTGGAGTACAATAATTTTCTACCATAAAAAAACCACACATCGCTAAATGAAAAAAATGATATAAATACATTATATATATATATATATATATATATATATATATATATATATACACTTTTTCCTTGTTGATTTTATGGGCCATTTTTACTCGTATAGATCATTAACCCTTTTCAACTCGTCTTGTCTATTATGTGGTTATGGGTCATTTTAACATTTTTTTTATCTAAATAAAATTGTGTTTTATTTTACAAAATGAACATATAAGATATGACAAATATAAAATTTATTATCATACTTATCTTTTCTAGTTTTATACTTTTTCCTTCTATTTCTTTTATAAAAGCTTCTTTATCTAATAATAGATCGATGATTATAGTGATTTGATTTTCGTTCATAGACTAATGGAGATAAGTTTTGAGTCCTGCATTCAGGGGGGACGACTCTCACGAAAAAGGGAGCAAATCCCGTAAAATCAGAAGAGGTACATAGGATTCATTGAGGTCAGGGGTGGCGACCGCCCCCACTTTGTCTCACATTCACCCTTGTTAAATCAATCATATACACGTTAATCGGAGGAGGTACACACACTAATTTACTTTCTTTTGAAAAAGAAGTAGACAGTAATTATATTTGGATTTTGGATACAAATAGTGCATTAATTTTAAAAAAATACTAGTTCTGTTTCCTCGAAGTCACCGTTATACGGCGCCGTATTAAGCAGCCGTCTAATATTTACTTTCCCGCCATTTTAAAAGAAAATATAAAATTACACTCTGAAAAGTAAAAAAAAATTGCAACAAAAAAGAATTAATGGAGAATACGAAGAAAAGATGGAGCGTAACCTACACAAAACACATCAAACAAAAAAGAAAAGTGTATCAAGACGGTTTCTTAGACCATCACATCCCAACCAACAAGGTAATGTAATGTAATTAATCAATTTTATATATTAATTTTCTTGCTTAATTTTTTTTTATTTACAAATTAAAATGTTTGCTAGCTACTGATGTGATATAGGTGAAGCTATTTGATGAAAGCGAGACGCTACTAGAATGCAAGATATTAAGTAAAAGCGAAGAAGGAATTGTTAGGTCAGGTGAAACGATACCGTTTAATGGTTATCTTGTTGATATTGGAGATCCTGAAGGCGATCTTGATCTTAAGACTGGACTTAAACCTAATTCCATCAATGAGAGGCACAGTACTGGTTGTAGACCTAATTCCATTCGTCGAAGCAAGTTTCTAAGTCCTAAAATTGCTTCTTCTGGTAATCTCATTTATATTCGTCGTTTATACATCTGATACCGTTAAATTATTATTTTATAAATTTGTTTTTCTGTGTTTTTATTTTAAAGATAAGAACGATGATGATGTGGAGCAAAGGAGAAAACCAGTAAATGATGCCAGTCCATCAAAGAAAATAATTAGAGGTTAGTTAATTTAATTGTTCATGCATCTAGTTCTGTATAGTCAATTCTTATTTGTTTATTTAGTTATTTGTGTAGCAATTGTTTTATTTTTTTAGAGTTCAAGAAGAGTGAGCTGCAAAAATATGTAGCATTTCAAGGCTGTACAGATACAGTTAAAAATGATGGGGTGACAGGTTTGTTTTGGAATCTGTTGGTGCTTTTGAAGTTGATACATACTTTTTTCTATTTTACTGCTAATTAATGACCCTTTTTGGTTTTTCTTCTTTTGCTTGGAATCTGAGTGTCATCTAAGTATGAAATCTATATAATGGATCAATGAAAGTGTTACTTCTCTTTCACTGAATGTTGAAACCTGATTTAACTTGAGCCAGATTTTCAAAATCAACGGTCTCATACTCTGACTGAAGACTATATCTAAATGTTGTGGTTAACATGTTCTCCGTTTCAAGTCAGAATGGCAGGTCGTCTACACAACTCAATTGACTAAGAAGGCTAAAAAATATCATGATGGCTTCTTGAGGCTTGTAAGCAGTGGTTCCTTCGGGAGGCAGGTTAATTTCTAACGTTTTTAGCTCCTTTTATTATTTCCTTCTTACAGAATCATATCTTTTGTAGCTTCCCTGCTTATTTATTACTTGTCATTGATTTTTCTTTTCCTATTATATTGGGGTTATTATGCTTTTCAATGCATGCCACATACTCAGGGTTTGCTCGGCATAGCTTTTACAGCTACATTTTGCAAAAGCATCTTTTATTGAATGCTGATAGATATGCAGCTATTTGATCAGGTGGGTGCTTTTGCAATAATTATCTGCAACAGCAGCTCACCAGTAAGTTGGCGATATGCGTATGCTGTTTTTTTTATTCCTTGTAAGGTTTTATTGACTTCAAGTTCATTTTGGTGGCAGATTATGCTCTATGATGCACAGAGGGAACTTTTAGATAGCAGGTTTCTCAAGAAAGATGAGATAATAAGATGTAATGAGTCCATAACATTTGATGCTCATTTGGTTGACATTGGAGAACCCGAAGGGGAAAGTCAAATCCCTGGAGATTTGAGTATTAAAGGGATTAAGCAGGAACATCAGGATTATCCTCATGACAACAATTCTCTGGCCATAGGTCAGTAAGCAACTTAATATGGACTTTTGTTGGTTTTCATATTTCTCATGGTAGTCATTTTAATCTATTTGCATTTATTTGTTGAGGATTAGAGATTGATCTCATATTTCTATTGTTTGTTATTCTTGATGGTATTTGGACAAAGCACTTCTAGTAATCCATCTGTAAAAATATCCATATAGATATAATACATGAGCCATGTGTTATCCCTAAGGCTTTTGCAATTATTTTCCCTATGATGCAGAGTGGGAGGCTCTTTACACTAGTCAATTAACTCAGAATTCCAAGAAGTACAGCAGTGGCATCCTTAGGCTTTCTTCTTGTGGTTCTTACAGAAAGCAGGTTTGTTTAGCTTTACATGTGTTCTCAGTACTTATTTTTGGGTGCATTACTTTGTGTATTTTAACATCTAAATGCTTTTTAGCCAGTATTATAGACATAATGTGAAAGGATGCAGGTTTTGCAATCTTTTTACATTGTGATATCTTGCAGCTTCTTCTTGTCCCTTTGCAAATATAAGTCCCAACTTTTTGAATTTTCAAGCTGTAAAATGTTTCAATATTTTGGAACAATTCAAATTTCAAATATGAAGCTATGGGAACCTGTTGTTCAGCGTTTTATCTGGAAATAATCCTTTGAATATGAGATGTCTGCTTGTTGATTAAGCTACTTGGCTTGTTATTTTATGAGGCATCCTTTTCTGCAATTTGAGAAGACATGGCGATTTACTACCCAGTAACCACTAGTAATGAAACAATGAGGATTCATTTAGATTGTGTTGCCATGAACGAGTCATGTCATTGCTGTTTTTTTCTCTTTCAGTATTCCTAAATGATGAATACTCAAATCAACTCCTTCATAATTATCAAATGATGAATGAAGGAGTAAATATCCTAGTGTTTCTTTATCTTTTCCATCACTTTTTAGGTTCAGTATTACTTCCATATATGGCAGGTAACTTTACTAACTGAAGATAAAACCATCCTGAGTAGTAAATTCCTCAGTTCATCTGAAGATGTGAGAACTGGAAGTACACTTGTGCTGCCAAAGTATCTAGTGGAAGTTGGTGAGCCACATAATCCAAAAGGTATGATAATTGTGTTGAAGGTTGTTGAATTTTATGTTCGATGAAATAATATTTTAGTTTTACTAGTTACCTTTGTATTTTTCCTATCTCTATCTTTCCTCACTCTATGTGATTTCTACAGAAACTTCAAACAGTTCAGGTTCATACAAAGTTACAATTCATGATACAGGTACAAATTTGAACATTTCTAACATAGGTGAGGTCTAATTATTTATAACATGTCTTATAGACAAGCTTTACATAACTGCATACAATAGAAGAAGATTATATGGAGCATCTCCTGTTTGTAGCACAATCTTTTCCAAATTTATTTGGTTTTCCGCTCACCATTATTTCTCAGAAAATTTGTTGATGTTAGAGATGAAAATTTTTGAAATTACTTCAGCAGTGGGAAAATTTTAAAACATTGCTCGTTCAGGAGAGGGTGCAGATTCAAGCAGCATCTACAGTGTAGACAGGAACAAAATGGCCAAGATTTCTGTGACAAATAAATGTTTACGTGATGGTGGGTCCATCATTACTTGCTTTATTATATTTACAAATGTACTGATTGCGAAAATGATGCCTTTCCTTATCACTACAACTTGCATGCCTTTGCCACCTTAATTGAGCATATCGCAGTTAATGTTGGGCTATTAAATTCCATGACTGATCTTATGTTTGATTTTATTAATTTAACCAATATCACTTGCTATTAATTGTTCACTTCTTCAGTTTTGCGTGCATTATCATCATTCTTTATTGCTTTAAACAAAATTTGCGAGAAACGAGTGCATTCTCCAATTTTGTGAAACGGTGTATTGAATCTTGATGATTAGATTAGTTAGTAGCCTACTAGCAATGGTTCTCATCATGATGCTTGTACCACATTGCTTTTGTTCTTCAACTAATTGGAAATCTTTTGTATCATTTCCAGTCAATCAGATCTTGTCCATTCTTCAAAAGCCTAAAGCTCAGGAGATTGATGTGAAGTTTACTAACAAAACCATGATCATACCGGTTTCCCCCGCCAAAGGGCTTCAAGGTTCAGATACTGAGAATTGCAATCCTAAAGATTGCCAACTAACCAGTGTATCGTTACTGAATGATGGATCAAGTGAGCCTAACGATGATAGCGACTCAAGTGAAACTGCAGGCATTGAGAAATATGCTAATTCTGTAACTTCCAAAGGCAAGTTTTAGATGTTATCCTTCGATGTTCTTCACTGGAATCTTCCAAATTACATTGTCATTTCTAAATTATGAGAATATTGTTTTTTTGCTGAAATATCTACTCTTACAGGTGATAAACTCTCTTGTGACCGTAAAATTGGAATATCTGACCAGGTTTGTATTGTCTACCCTTTGATCTATACAAAGGTTCAATTTAAACCAAAATGTTGTACTTGTTTTTTTTGTGTAGAATCTCTTTCTATTTCTATAGTTTCCTGTGTAGAACCTCCAAAATCTTTTGATTTTGGTGCACTTCCAAGTCTGAATAGAATAGAAAGATCTGTTTATTTATCTCTTTACCAATAAATGAGAGAATTACACATGAAATAAAACTCACTCATGTAGATAGATTGATTACAGTTTTTTTTAATGTTGAATGCTTTCTTCAGACCTGCCCTTGAGGGCATGAATGACTAGAATCTGTGTGGCTGAACAAAACAAGTTAGGATAATTTCAATATTTTCGAGTTTGCCCGGATCAAAATGATTTGAATAATTATTTTGATACGTTTCAATGAACCTGAATTATATGATCATCAACCAATTTGTTTTGCTATCAAGTGCACAAGCCTACTTTACATGGGAATGAATTCTGCTATATGATAATTACTTATTTACCTTGCTCATGAAAAGGTATGTTTTTGTTAAAAATTGTTGCGCAGTCTCATCTGAATGGTGCAAAATCTGAAGTTAAACCGTGTGATGAAGCTTTTGCATCTGGTTTTTCAAGTTTAGTCGGTGATTCTACAAAGAAGACGACTGAGCAGCCTGCGAGTGCTAAAAAAATCGACGAATGGCCAACTTTTGATCTTGGATTTTGAGCAAGCGCTGATATAAAATGGATCGTACTGTAATATTTTCAGTTTACATGTGCCTTACATCATTATTGTTTTCATGGTGGTTCTTGGTGATTGCCTAGCACAGGTTAGTCAAACATTGTGGTCGCCATTTTGCCATGTATATCCATGAATCACCTTTTCCATTTTCTTATGAATTTCAAATGCTTGGTTTTTTCCAAAAAAAAAAAAAAAAATCTCTTCGCTTATTGAACTTTGGATCCACAAATAATTTTTATTTGTTTGTGTACAAGTTATCTCTATAGCGATGGAGAATAAGTGAAGAGGCAAAGATTAATGCTGGAATTGTTTTAAGAAACTAAACTGGATATAAGTAATTCCTTAACACTGACTAGAGGCATGAAGGGCGTGCGGGAAGGTGGAAAATTTTTAAGCAACAGAATTAGATTAGGGCTATTTGTAGAATTTGACGTACCATCCAAAATTTTGAGGAGTTTTCAAGAAATATCTTGCGCATTAATGGAAATTGTTTGAAATCTCCAACAAAATACTGAGAAGAGGAGTGTTTGTCAGAGCAGCATCAAGGGGAAGGCTAAGCATACTTACTAGCAAACAAGGTAAACGATGGGCACTTATTGAAGCTTTAAAACAAAAGAGTGCATAAAATGTGGCCAAAAACTACAGAAAGTTATCTATACTTCCGGTGTCTATTTTCCTTCAAGCCTCATCCAAATATTTGAACAATGTGTGATCCCTTTTCGGTTTCCGCATGCTAAGCAAAGCCTTAAAAAGACGTTTACTTTTGCTGGAATATAGTTCAATCTCATTTCCTCCGTCTCTTTCAGGATGTGTAGACAATGAAACTGATCTCCGGGGCACTGATGGATACTGAACAAGATCAAATAAGATCATCATTAAGGTGAGAACCACTATACACAAGGGTATATTCCTCTTCATGTTGGCTACTGCATACTACGACTTTATAGTTGTTATTCAGTAGAAAGTTTACTTCTGGGAGCCTCGTTTTTCCATCTCATTGTCATTAAAGTGAGGGAAATTAGAAAAGCTACCTCTGTCTAGGAATGAATTATAACTTGAAAAAAAAATGACATACAATAGTTATTCTCAGATTTACTGGATTAGGCACTTACCCGTCGCATGGCATTTGGATTATTTGGAGATATTGATCTCTTAGGAAGAAGAGTTCCAGAACGTATCAGAGGAAATCGCTGCGGACTTTTGTCTGATTTTGATGAAGTTGATTAGTGCAGCATTTGCAGAATCAAAACATTAAGGCAAAGTAATGTAATTTATCTCCTAAAAAGAAAGGCATCATCCATGAGTGGTTTGATAGTTATCAGAAGAAAATTTATGTGGAAAACCTGCTCTTCTGTTGATAGAAGTAGATGCGAATGTGAAGGTTCCTTGTTTTGGGGGAAGTTTTGGAGAGTGTAATCTAGAATGCCCTCTGCATTAAAATCACACATAGAGCTTGATTGGTGAAGTATGCATGATAAGTTGGACAAACCACTTTAGTTTAAAACATCAAGATTTTACCTGGTACTAGATGGGGAAGTGCCCTTGATTGTTGCTCGAACAGCTTGTTGCCAAAAAGGAAAAAAGAAAAAAACATTACAAAGAATGAGAGAGATATTTGTTCATGAAATTATGTCTTGACAGAGACTATAAGGCTTGGTAGGCTTATTCAAGGCTAGAAAAAAAGGGGAAATGTTGAGTACCAGTTTTGAACTGATGCGAGCTGTAATCAGCACTGAAGCTTCTCCTATGATATTTTGATTTGTCATCCATTGTTTCCTCAGCTGAATAGTTTTCATGAAAATTTTTACATAATTTCCTCAGTAATCTATAAGTTCTGTTGAGAGTGACATCTGTTGATAGGAAAATGCTATACCAAATATTTTCGCTGCCTCAATTATTCTATTTTATATATTTGTTACATTCTCCGCACGCAAAATTTAGTTCAAATCTTTTGTCACAGCAGGTGATATAAATAGGACATGGTATTTTTTCAGATACTATTATGCAGAAAAGAAGGGCAATAAATAGTAGTGATTGAGATATTTGCCTGGAAAGATGTAGCGTTTATGGTACTTCGGAGTTTGTAGCACCAAAAATTGTTGAGAAAGTCCGCCATGATCGATATACTCTTGGCATGTTTGCAGTCTCTATCATGCCAGCCACAGAGAAAAATGTTACTCATATAATAATAAATGGTTTCACGAGTATGTGGTGATTTATGTGGACCTTAGGGTCAGTAGTACTATTACAAGGATTAACGGGTTTCAGAGAGTACAAATTCGGTGTTTGCAGCCAGAAGATGTTGCCTCTAAGAAAACACTTCGATTAGTAAGACTTGGGATTTTTAGTAACAGGTATTTCGAGTCCTTCCTAAATTAGTTTAAGGGTCTACTAGTAAGCAGAGTTATTCCTTTCAAGGAGCAACTCATATGATGAAAAAGGGGTGGAGATTATACAGACATATCATGTTTTATCTGCGAGTACATGAAATAAAAACCCGGCATTAAATGTTAGTTGACCTTAGGAGGATTACCTGTCCTAGGCAAGTGAAACGAAGCTCGAGAGCTGAAACCTCACTCCCCTTTTGGTCCAAAAAGCTATTAACTTTGTATGCTACTGAACCCAAGTGATCGATAGTATTGATCAAAGCTTTAGTAGTATAATCTTTCAAGGTCTCCAGCACTCTCCGTTTGATTAAAAGAAAGGAAAAGAAGAAAAATAACACAAACATGTGAGATTGTCCGGCCCTCAAATTTAATTGGCTTGTACAAATTTTGATAGTGGTTTTGCAACTTACAATTGTTTCTGGTCTTCTTCGTTGTAAGATTTTTCAAAATACTCTGCTGCTGAGTATAACTGCTTCCTTAAACTCTTTAAATCCTGGAAGGAAAAAAAATGAATTATCTTAGTCCAAAAACCTGAAAGTATCAGGTCACACTAAATAAAGACAATAATCATATAATTTGCAAGATTGTTAGGAAGTACACCTTGAGAGTATGAGAAAAAAGCACTCTCTGTTTCATGAAAAGTTCATCATGATTGGAAGCTTCTTGAGGTCCAGAAATTGAAGAGGATGTAGTCTTTTTATCCATGATGCGGGACTTTCCTTACCTAGGCTGGCGATTAGTATAAACCACTTCAATTATTAAGATCAATGCACATATAATTTTTTCTAAGAAAATGCCACCACTATAAGATTACCTCACCTGAAGTTGCAGCCTTGAAGAAGAGTGAGTAAACCAAAACTCTGAAGTCAACTAACTGCTGTTCAATCATGAGTTTGTTGAATGATCAAGGTAAAGTTTGCCATATAGGACAGAATTGAAATGAAGCTGAAAGCTATGGAGCACAAACCTGGTTTTTCTTGTTCTTAAGATGCTATAATTGCAAAGCAAACCTCTTTCTCATTTGTTTTCAAAGTCTTGTTTCATATAGACAACCATATGCTTCACAACTCAAACAAAATAAAAGAGCCAAAGGGGTCCTCTTCTTCTCATGGCTTACTATTGACTAAAAACAAAGGATGATAGTGAAAGTTCACTAGTCTGAATTATGAAAATAATACAACTAAGACTATGTATGATGACTAAAAGAGAGAGATAATAAGAAAGAGTTAATTACTGAATTGCACAAGACAGAAAATCTACACAAAGATGAGAATGAGGTAAGGGAATCTAGGGCTTTTGTCTTTTTTTTTTTTTTTAACAAAAGATTGATGCTTGCATTTCATTAAAACACAAAACATTGTAAAAATAAGTTGCTTTTACAATGAGGTGAATTAGGCAAACTCAATATCAAAAGACAAATATTAAAGGGCTATGAGCTACTTAAGAGCCACCCAAATACAAAACAAACAACAAACAAGTGATTAGAAGAAAATCATAACTGATGGACTTCTTTCGCTGTTGTTAGAGCAAAATACTAACAGCTCGTTACTCTACCCTTTATTTTTGTTTCTTTTTCCTTAACAATAAATGTTAACATCACAAATTGGGATGTCCCAGTAAGGGTATTTATGTAACTATAGAATTTAAAATGTATGTGTTATTAATTTCAAATTAATTAAAATACATTGAAAAACCAAATAAACTTAAACTCGATGACACTTTTACCCCTACTGGGATGTCCCAAACTGGGACGTTAATCAATGTCATTTCCTTAAATAAGGAAACTCTGTTTCCTTCCACTGCAGTTAGGAAGATCATAAATGTCCACGATATTGCCTCATGTAAGCCATGTGGTGATTTGATAATTTTTCAAATTTAGGACCCACTTACATAAAGTTAAATAGAGGATTTTGTTGGATCACTAATTGGAGTATTTGGTTAACTACATCTTCCTTGATAAATACAGTTGGTAGAGACATGAAAGTGCTCATGAAAAGTAGGTTTAAAGTTGAAATGAGTCGAATGCCATTAACAATTTGAGAGTGATTTCTGAATCCCAATTCCCAACCATAGAAATTAAGGGAGAA
>CANYLF013136735.1:0-10367 GCA_948193215.1 Bocquillonia castaneifolia
AATACTTTTATTCAAAACCAAACCAAAAGAGTTCTAATGCAGCTCTAGATGGGAACATAAAAATACATAAAATAGCACATACGTTGAATGACCGGTGAAGTAGAAATCCGGCTTAAAATCTCAACATAAGAGATCTGATAACAATCCTGAAAAAATGGGTTGAGGGGAATCAGACCTCACTGAGTAAGTCAATCGCATATTTATGAAATGCAACCTAAGCCACACACAACAGTCATAATAAATATATATAATGTATACACACAACATTCCAATGAATGCAACATTCATAACAATCAAGGAGGAGGACTAAGGTAGAACACCTATTAACCCTCTACCCCATAATCTTTCTGGCTCTCTTATTCCAATTATTTCTCTTTATCCAATATAGTCGTCTGGCGCCCGAGATCCACAACCTAGCAAGCCCCAAAAATTTATAATAATTGTCGCCCGAGATCCACAACCGAGCACGCCACAGTTGTAACATATAAATAAAGGATCGGCGCCCGAGGTCCATAACCGAGAATGCCCCATCCTTAACATCAATCTCGATCAACATACCTGACTCCTGTGTGCACACAGCCTGATGACACCCATCAGGTAGCTTGTCCCACAACTATCCTTCGTCCGCAAGCACAGAATCACGGAAGCATATTCATTCCATAATATCATATCACAATCATTATATCAAAATTTTCCATACAACATATAAATATAATACTATTCACAGACTATACATATTTCTTTTCATTTATCACCTTCACGTATGCTTTCAATTCCATATTACCATGTATATATAAAATATATAATATAAGCATATATAAATAATTATTCAGTGCACACATATTTATATAATTATTTATGCATGATATTGATATACTTTGATATAAAATATAAATGTATATATATTTAATCAATATAATAATTATTGATAACTAAAAATATATAAAAATTTCTATATAAATTAATAGCTTGCGTTCTACGAGCAATATCATAAATATAAAATTAACTCACAGATATATGCATTGCATCGCTAGCTCGCTTTGGCTTCTGGGATTTTCTACAGAACATAATTAATGATAATAACTTAGATTAATGAATAACATCCTAATTTACTAAGAATTCTAGAATTCTATTTAACACGCAGTATATTCATCGACTTAACTCTAATTGTAATCATATTCTTAATATTTCTAACGTTTTAAACCCATCGCACGCTTTACGAGAAAATCTACCGAAAATTCGGCAGCATCTCCTTTGTAAATCGAATATCTCTCCACTGTAGTGGAGCCCATTTCTGCAAACAAACGCACTTTTATAATTATCGTTACATACCAGGCCTACTGATTTACCCGAATTTACCATCACAAATATTTACGTAATAAAAATAATATTTTATTTATTATTTTCTTATCAAACTTTCTCACCACTTAATTTATAAAAATATAATCATTTAATATCCATTAATATTATAGTAATGACAATCGATAATATTTTACCTATTCATTTATTTTAATTTATTTTACTATTTTATTTATTAAATTTTATATTTATTTTACTTTACTTATTATTAATAAAATATCATAACAATAGCTAATAGCATAATAGCTACTTAATTATATCTAATACATCATCACATTTTATCCAACAAATTATTCTCAATAATTTCCATCAGTATCATTTATTTATCATTTTTATCCATTAATACACCTACCGCTATAATTCAGTTTACCGTCCGATTAATTATTAAATTAATCTATCTTATTTATTTAAAATTTTGAACAACTCTAATATAACTTATTTAACATCCTAATAACATATTAGAAGCCTAAACGTATAATTTAAACATTTTAACATGCATTTTCGGGATTTCCATACATCGCGTTTTAACTTTCGGGATTTTTAATTTAAAATCTACATATCGATTACCTATCGGCCTTTACAGGTCTCGCCGGAGTGGGATCCTCCGACCACCGCCGGCCACCACCCACAGCGGCCCCGCCGCCCGAGGTGGTCGGATCGAGCCCAAAATTTCGAGATTTGTTCATCAGGATACGAGGAGTTCAAAAATACATTTCTTTTCACCAACGGACCACCGCAGATGGCTGATCAGAGCCAAAAACCATCGCTGGAACTGAGAACTTTGAAACCTCCGTTCACCGTTGATTCAACTCCGATTTGGACGAATCAAGACTCTAAATCACACTACTCTTCACGATATACAATTCCCCAGTGTCAATTTTTGCAAAGGATGGCCGGAGAAGATTGAACAATGAAGTTAACTAAAACAGAAACTTCCAGCATCCGTTTCTCTTAATTCCGACAACGTCTGTTAAAATTGTTGGAATGTGCAAATAAGTCTCTTCGAGTACTATAATTTAGGCTCTTGAATCGCCTAAATCGGTGTCCGAATGAGGGAGAACCAATCGTTTGAAGTTTCAGGTAACACTGTAGCAGTTTCAGAGAATTCTGGGGGCTGCTACAGTTATTTTCTCAAACTTTCTGACATTCAATTAGGTCTGTCTGCAGACTTGTATATATAAAACAAAGTTTTTTATTTTCAATTTAGTCTTTTTCTTCAATTACTTACTATTCCGAACTCGGATTGAGCTCAAATTTTAAACACGAGTTCGTATAATATTTTAACACTTTCATATAGAAATTTATGTTAAAATAGTATCCCAAACTATTATTTTTAATTTTTGATATTTAAACCCGTTTAATTTAATATCGGATCAATTAATTAAATTCCAGGAAAATAAATTTATTTTCGAGCTTATTTAATTAATACTAAATTAAAATAAATTTATTCAGATAAAATTGATGGCAAAAAAAATCACAGGTATTACAATTTTATACGTAAGGAACACATATATAATCAAATTAACAATTCAATTTTTCTTGATTTATAGAATGCTAATGCATGGTTGATATAAATGCATCAATATAAAAAATATATGTATAATTCAAGGCTCCATTAAAAAATGTGAATCGATTATTTGGCTGGTATTATGGAATTTAACAATTCACATATTGTGCACAATTTATGGATTTTAACAAAATCCCATCATCTAGGTGGGATTTTAGCAAATTTTTAAAATGATGGTTTTTATCTACATTCTATATATTTTACTCAAATCCATCATCATAAAAAATTTATAACAAACAATGAAATTCACAAAATCTATCAACAATCCATGGACTAATTTTTTGAAAACCCTCATCTGAATTACCTTGTAACAAACACTTCCTTTATGTAATTATGCTAAAACTTTAACTTTGATAATTATTAAGAAAGTAAATATGCATCAGCTCTAAACATAACTTTTTTTTAGGAAGCTCGGTACCTAAAATTACACTTCTTTATTATATAGACAAACCATAATATTTCTCTGTATAAACAAACCATAATAATTTATACCATCCGTTGTTATAAAGATGTTCAATATATAAATAATGGAGATGGAAAAAAAAAATGCTGCCATACCTCATAATTAAGTCGATCGAAGAATAGATAGGAAAAGAGTATACAAACCAAAAGCATGCGATTTATTTTATATAGGTAAATGGAGTTCAATTTATACTTAATAAATAATAAATATGAAAAGAAATCCTTTTCCAATATGATAAAAAATATATTTATAATAATTATTATTTAAATTAGTAAATTTATAATCCTAATCATACTTGTAAAGAGATATGTTTTAAATTATTACAAAAATTAATAAGAAATTTCATGTGGCGATATTCTAATACTTCATTAATCCTACGTGGCACAACGACAACTTAGAAAACTTTCTCTCAGCTCCAGAATTATAATATTATAATAGATATTTATTTAATTTTTGGATATTTTTATAAAAAAAAATCATACAAATATTTTAAAATAAATTTATTCAGACCAATTAATTCTATATGCAAATCCTGGATTGGATTGGATTGTTATAAAAACATATGCAAAGGCAAAAAAAATATCGGAAAATCTTGGAACCCTGAAAATGGTAGCTCCCTCTATCGATAAATACCTCTTCGATCGGTAAGCTTTTCTTTTTCCTTGTATTGTAGTATCTATCATGGCTTCTTTATCAAAGAAACAGAAATCAAAAGAGGAGATAAATAACAGTAGAACCGACAAAGAATCATCAATAGATAGATTAAACAGTTTACCTGATGATATTCTTATTCAAATCCTGTCGTTCCTTCCTACAAAATATGCTGTAGCAACGTCCGTTCTATCAAAAAGATGGGAGAAATTGTGGGCTTCTGCCACCGATCTTGACTTCAACCAAGATCACTTATTTCATCCTGAAAATTTCAGAATTTTTGTTGATAAAGTACTTCACTCTCACAACTTGTCAGGCATCAGGAGATTCTGTCTCCAAGCTTATGATATCGACTATTCTTGTCTCAACAAGTGGATAAGTTATGTGATCAATAGGCATGTTGAAGAGCTTGAAATTAATGTTTGGAAAGATACTGTTTTGCAGGTTCCTTTGAAGTTGCCAATGGAGCTATTTAAATGCTCGACCTTAACAGTTTTGAAGCTTGAATCAAGAAATAAACTACTATTTAATATGAATCCTGATTCAATTCATATGCCGAATCTTAAGATCTTACATGTCTCGCTTCACTTCCCTGAGAAGAACTTTGTGAATAAGTTGTTTTGCTGTTTTCCTTTGATTGAAGAATTGATTATAAAACTGGAACTTTTCCCAAGAGAAGACAATTTTCTTAATGTTATTGCACCTGTTTTGAAGAGGTTAAGCATATGCTTGACGACTGTCGATTTCTGGGGGACTAACTCCCACAGGATTAATGTTAGAGCTCCAAAACTCGATGCCTAGCTCTTGCAGATTCATACTTGCAAAATATCTCTTTTCTGGAGGATTCATCAGGGTCCCTGATTAAGGCTTTTGTTGATGTTGGAAACGTTTCGAAAACCGATTCTCTCAACGCTGATATCGAGCAGAGTCTTCTCAGAAGCATATCTGGTGTTAAGATTCTTTCACTCTCTGCAAGTCCATTAGCTGTAAGTATTTTATTTTTAAGAATTAAGATCATACAACTCAAATTTAGGAAAACATACACATTATGAATCAATTTAGTGATTTTTGTTTATCTTTTTCTTTTTGGATTTATACATAAAAAATGAGTGAGCATATGCACATATGTACTGGCACAAATATACATAATATAGATTTTCTTTAGGATTGAGTATTAGTTTTTTCTAGTTCTAGTTTGTCTTGATATATCTGTGCATGTTTATATTTTTGTTGTTTATATAATCTTATGTTTGTTTTACTCATGCTTTTTATTGTCATGTTATTGAAGGTTCTGGCTTGTGGTGACAACAGAAATCTGCCAGATTTTAATAATTTGACCGGCCTGAGACTTGATTTTCACCATTGTGGTCAGTTGAATCTACTGCCACATTTTCTCAGATGCTCAAACAATCTTGAAGTTCTATGCTTGAACAGGGTGCGTTTTAATTTTATGAACTTTTTCTTTTTGAGAATTAATATTTGTATCTTCTTGGCAAATTCTAACTTGTAAATTATTTTTATGGCTACAGGGTACTGCTTATGTCAGTGAAACTTTTGATTTGATTCTACCGGATTTCTTGTCGAAGCTCAAATCAGTTGAATTTGTGAATTGCTTGGGATACGATGGAGATCTGAAGGTGATAAAGTATTTGCTGAAGATAAGCAAAGTCTTGGAGAAATGCAGTTTCTCTTCAAAGGTCTAAGATCAGATGAAAAGGAAATGATTATTTCACAAACTTTGTCATTTCCACAGGCTTCAAGGATTTGTCAGGTTTCAGAAATTGCCAATATGGAATGAATCCTATTGTTCTAAATGGGAGTCATCTGAAGTTAAAAACTTGGATAAATAAATTAATTTTATGGTATTGTCTGTTGCAATTAAATAAATTAATTTTCTTACAACCAAACGCTATTTAGATTGCTTTCATATTTTAAAATTTGTCCTTAGAGATACTCTTCTCATTTGCTTTGTATTGTATTATCATTGTTATTGAAGGTTTTGTTGGAACACAAACCAGTTCCTTGCAAAGAACTTTCAAAGAAATCCAAACAACAGAGATACTTCTCTGCAGAAATTTTGAAATTTAAATTTTGAGAGTTAGAGACACAAAATGGAAGTTCTAACTACTAGCTTCCACACATTTCATTGATATATATATACTAGATACAAAAGTGATTGAAATCATTACAAATTTGAAACTAAACAGCCCAACTAACTCAACAGCTACTCAAAATATATATTTTTTTAAATACAAAGTCCTAGGCACATCAATCTAATTCAAATTAAAGCTGAAACACATATTTGAGACTTCAAACTTAACTATAATGTAACCAAAATAGCAGCCAAGTCATTGAGTTAGGCTGAAGATACTAATTGCATAATTGATTCAGCTTTTCCAAGGAAAATCTCATGAGTTCTAACACTCCTCCTTGAGATTTGCCTTGGAAATCCCAAGTTCTATCTCAGAAACTTTAATTAAAACACTTCTCATATGAACTTGTTCATTTCTTCCATGGAGGGCATGCTTGATTTCTTCAGCAGCTATACAATTTTTGCAACTGAAGTCAGAAATTTTGGCTTTCTTCATTTCACATTTCTTGAATTTCTCCTCCTGAATTTCAATGTTGGAGGCATTTAACCCTTCTTGATTTCTAAGGTTCTCCTCTAGAGCATTAAACATTGAAGCTTCATTATACTCCTTACAATTTTGGACAATAAAGTTGCACCTTTCCTGCAAATTTTTAGTCTCAAGAACATTTACAACAGCTGGAACTAATTCAGATTTTGAACCTAGAACAACACCTGCAATTTGCTTCTTTGAAACAAGCACATCAGAATTTGAACTTGACTCATTCATTAGTTTTTATTTTTCTTTATCATTACTCTTTTCTCTAGCATCCAAGACATCATCCAATTTAATATTACTCTGATTTTTAAAATCAAAGCTCAAAGAAAATGCCTTATCTATCATCTTGACACATGCAACTTCACATTCATTTGAGTCAAAGATAGTGCAGTACCCATTTTTAAATACTAAGGAATAACCTTTCTCTAACATTTGCCAGCACTTAGCAGATCTTGAGCTAAGGATGGTATCAACAAGACATCAGAAATTAATTTCATGCCTTTCTCTGTGCAAACAGCAACTGAACCCTTACCTTCAACTTGAACCACATCTCCATTTCCTAACTTGACATTGGTTTTGAAATCTCTATCCAAGGAGGTGAAAAGAGCAGCATTCTTAGCCATATGACTTGTACAGCCACTATCCACAAACCAAACTTGATCTTGCTTCTAATTCAAAACTTGAGACACAAAAAACAGATGATCATCAGGCGGCACATGATCATCTGCTAGATTGACTTGTTGAATGGATGGTTGTTGTTCTTGCTTCTTCTTGAGCCTGCACACTTTCTCAATATGGCCTTTTTTTTGTAGAAATTACATTGAACATTTTTCCAACATTTATCTTCACTGTGATTTGTTTTTCCACATATAGCACAAGGAGGAAAAACTCTTTTTCCAGCTTCTTTGTTTAGTTTTGCTGAAACTTTCCCTGTGTGCTTTGCTAGCAAAGCTTGAAAAGCACCCTCATCAGCCTTCTCACATCTCATCGACACTCTTCGCTCTTGAGCTTGGAGCTTGCTGATCAAATCAGCTATTGTGAGTCTTTGCAAGTCGCAAGACTCTTCTATTGCAGAGATTTTAGCTTCAAACTTTTCAGGGATACTTACCAATATCTTCTCAACAACTTTTTTTTCTGAGACAACTTTACCAAGTAGCCTCATCTTGTTAACTACTTCCATCAGCCTACTAGAGTAGTCCTTCACACTCTCATCCTCCTTCATCTTCATAAGCTCAAATTCTCTTTTCAAAGTCAACAAACTCACAGTCCTTACCCTATCACTACCTTCATACTCCTCTTTGAGTTTGTCCCAAACTTGCTTAGGAGTTTCAAGGTCCATGATTTTGGTGAAAATGCTGTTTGCAAGTCTAGCATGTATACAGGTGATGGCTTTATCCTTTTTCAGCTTCTCATCTTCATAAGCCTTCATTTGAGCAATTGTAGGGTTGGCCCTTAAAGGTGGAGGATCATTGTCAGTCTCTACCACTTGCCATAGCCCTTGCGATCTTAGATAGAACCTCATCTTGACAGCCCATACATGGTAGTGTTCCCCATTAAAGATAGGAACAGCAGGTCCATTGCTTGTAGTTGCCATTGAATGTTGTCAAGGATTGTAACACACAACTCACAAGTGTTTAAAATTCTCTCTCGGGTGTTTTGCACTAAAAAACACTCAAGAAATAAGTAGCAAATCAACAACACGGCCCTTAAGAAGTGTGGCTCTGATACCACTGTTGGAACACAAATCAGTTCCTTGCAAAGAGCTTTCAAAGAAATCCAAATAGCAGAGATACTTCGCTGCAGAAATTTTGAGAGTTAGAGACACAAAATGGAAGTTCTAACTACTAGCTTCCACACATTTCATTGATATATATATATATATATATATATATATATATACACTAGATGCAAAAGTGATTGAAATCATTACAAATTTGAAACTAAATAGCCCACTTAACTCAACAGCTACTCAAAATATATTTTTTTAAAATACAAAGTCTTAGGCACATCAATAATTCAAATTAAAGCTGAAACACATATTTGAGACTTCAAACTTAACTATAATGTAACCAAAATTGCAGCCAAGTTATT
Source organism: Bocquillonia castaneifolia (assembly GCA_948193215.1). Taxonomy (NCBI): domain Eukaryota; kingdom Viridiplantae; phylum Streptophyta; class Magnoliopsida; order Malpighiales; family Euphorbiaceae; genus Bocquillonia; species Bocquillonia castaneifolia. The sequence goes on from CANYLF013136735.1 coordinate 8,759, forward strand.
GAGTTAGGCTGAAGATACTAATTGCATAATTGATTCAGCTTTTCCAAGGAAAATCTCATGAGTTCTAACAGGTTTTCTACCATAGTGATGCCAATGATCTGCCTGTCTTTGGTAACTTCTCAAATGCTCACCCAATCTGAAAGATCTTTGGTTCAACAGGGTGAGTTTTAATATGCTTCAAAATGTTAGTTTTCTCATGGCAGTTTCTAATTTTTAATTTTATGCATGCAGCCTACTGTTTATAGGGGGAAGGATTTCACTGATACTTTTGATTTGATTCTACCAAATTGGGTGCCCCCTGTTGTTTCAACTCGAGTCAGTTGAGTTCGTCTGCCGTGAGGAACACAGAGATGAGCTGAAGGTGATTAAGTGTTTGCTGAGAAATAGCAAAGTTTTGAAGAAAGTGAATTTTCATTTTGAAGGTCTTAAAAATGGTCGGTATTGCTGATTCTCACTGCCTTGGATGGGAAGACGACTTGGCCTAGTGGTTAGTACACATGTAGTAAACCTGAGAGTCTCAGGTTCAAATCCCCCTCTCCCTGAATCAAAAAAAAAAAAGAAAAAGAAAAAGAAAAAGGAATTATAATTTTAGTATTGAAGAGAATGAAATTCATATTTGATGTGTATAGGCTTATGCTAATAGACTATATTTTGCAAGTTGCAGGGCTGATACTAGTTTATCACAGTTTATGTGTTAATGTAGGTAGGCCTATTCAATTGGTTTTAGTAGCATTAAAATATACTCACTCCGTCTTAAATTTCATGTCCAATTTGACTTAGTTTTTATGTCCCAAATTTCTCGTCTGATTTTAATATTTATCACTTAATTTTCCTTATACACCCTTATTAATAACACTTGTGAAAATTCCAATGTTTCTTTTCTATTTCAAGTAGAGGGTAAAAATGAAAAAATATAAGACATCAATTACTTTTCGTAATCTTTGAAAAATTGTCAAATGGGACAAGAAATTTGAGACGGAGGGAGTATATGGATATCAAAAGCAAACTCAAGGGATGCAATTAAGAAAACTAAAGAGGAACTGTTTGATCTTCACAAAAAAAAAAAAAAAACCATAGATAGCTTAACAACAGGAGGAGGGAATAAAGCAAACAATGTCTTCTTCTCAAGTGAAATCAACAGTAGTGAATTTTTTTCAATGATCTCTAACAAGCTCAACTATACATCTTAATGAATAATTTATTTTTGAGAAATATTAATTTAATGGCATAAATGTGGACTTGCTCATTTAGGATTAGGAAAATCTGAAACTGAAATGCAATCTTTTATTTTTGTTGCCCCATTGTTATTGAAGGTTCTGCCTTGTGGTGACAACAGAAATCTGTCAGCATGTAATAATTTGAGTGGCCTGAGACTTGATTTGACCATTGCTGTCAGTTGAATCTGCTGCCACATTTTCTTAGATCCTCACACAATCTTGAAGTTGTATATATATATATATATTTATGCATGGCTACAGGGTACTACTTATGTTAATGAAACTTCTGGATTTGGATTCTGGTTACATGTTGAAGCTCAAATCAGTTGAATTTGTCAATTGCTTGGGATACCAATTAATCATGAAGACATGAAGGTGATCAAGTATCTGTT
>CANYLF013138810.1:0-10979 GCA_948193215.1 Bocquillonia castaneifolia
TGGTGAACAATCTACTCCTATTTTGCGCTTTGCTTTGGGTGTGCCAGAGAGTGTAGGTCTCTCAACCAATAAACCTGACTTTATCAAACGATCTGTGGGTGTGGATCCGCTCCAAAAGTATCCCACAATGCCACTAAAATATGTTGTAGAACTGGTGATCTAAGTGAAGGAATTTGTAGAACTAGTGTTTAAAAGGTAATATTGTTATATTGAAAATTGACTGGTAAGTTGATCAGAAAGCTAAATTTGCAATTAAAAGTAAGAGTGTTTAAGCTAAAACAAACAGAAATTTAAAGGAATTGAACTAGTTTATGGAATTGAAATTAAACTGAGTACAAAGGAAATTAAGAAATTGAGCTAACAAAAGTAAATACTAGAAGTTTGCTAAGTATTTGACTAGATAGGATTGTCTTTAGGCGATTTTGTTGTGTGGTTGTTCTATCCCTTCTTCTTCTTCTTCCTTTTTTCTATTTATAGACCTCTTATTTGCTGGTCAGCCCACAAGCGCACGAGTGTCATCAAGTAATAGAAGGTAAGTACGAGTATCATTTTCCCAAAGGAGTCAGGGTTTTGAGTACAAACTCGGGATTTAAGTGGATATTTAGGCGACCAAAAAACACAAGAATTAATTACAAGTAACTCAAGACAAACACAAACATAAAAAAAAAACAAAGCAATAAAAAAAACTAAAATTAAAGACAAACACTAAATGAAAAACTCCTAGAATGCAATCCACTCCTTCCCTTCAATAAAGCCAAGTAATTAAGCAGAAATGAGGTTAAAGATCAACTCTCTTCAAAGGATAAGCATGGGTTTAATAGCCCTAATCTATCTCTTGACCTAGGACTCTAGGTAATTTAATCCTAATGTCAATTCTCATTGTACATCAACACTAAACCACCCAATTAAGCAAACACTCCCATCAAACCCTATTAATTAGCTTAATAATTCTCAAAACCAAGCCAATTAACATCTTCACTTGTGGACAGAGCGCTCAAGACCTGCCCGTCCGGTTGGTGTCCAATGGCAATGGCAACAAACTCACTAGATGGATTTTTATGGATTTTATTTAAGCGTTGTGGAGTCACCACCTGAATTACTTTGGGGTCACCTAGTGATTAACAAGCAGATAGACTCCTCAGGAATCCCCATTCATCATCACACCGGATGATTTCTGGGTTTAGAATGCATCATCCATTCTTGGGGCAATTTCCCATTTAATTAAGTAATAAGGTCATTATTTCCTACTAGAGATAAACAATATAAAGTGATAAATCACCCAGAATATAGGATGCAATGAATGATCGCGCCTAATATTGTTTCTAATCAATTTTAGTTCCGCATTAGGTCCATTGTAGTTAACCCTGATTGATTGAGTACTGATTGCTGTATTGGTGGGTTACTACTTATTTTAATAATAATTAGCCAAGTAGATTATTACCTCATTTATTTACATGCATAACATCCACAGTCAGTTTCTAACATATTTTACACATAGCTACAGGTTAATATCTACACATTAATTTATTTATTATTTACTCGGGATATGGGATGGCAGGAGTATACATACACCCTTAGAGAAAGGAAAAGTAAAATGATATTCTACCATTTTATTGTACTTATTACCGGGTTTATTTATTATAAGTGTCCAGTTAATCATTTAACATTTAGTCCTAGGTAGTTAACCGTAAATTAAACAAGGTTTAAGGAATCTTACCGATCGACTGGTTAATCCTAGAGTGGATTCACCAGTCGACCTTGAAGCTTCAGACCAGTCGAAGCATCCTGGCCGTTTGTTGGTCTTCTTTGCATGGCCCATGTGTGGAGGTCCATCCGGACCTTTGCTGATGGTTCGGTCGAATCTTTGCTTGGGCCAGGCCTAAGTTTCAAAAATAATCAAAGCAGGTGGGACATCTGGCTGAGCCCTGATCATTCGACCAGATAATCAAAGGTTTGGCTGGATGAATTCCTTTAACTCGTGATGATCTGGCCGGACCTGTAATTTGGTGCTGGATGCTGTTTCTTTGAATTTCATCCTGTTTATTACATGTGTTTTGAATATAATACATAAGAGATACATATAAAACCTCCTAAAGCCTAAGGAGACTCTAAGTCTTGAGTATAATAAATTATTATAGATCAAGTATGTTTAAGGATTCAGAGATGTGCTTGAATTCATTTTTTCTTGGTTGAGCTCAAAAACTACATCTTCTTCCTCTCTACCTCATCACCTTAGACTCAAAAGCCCATGCATGTAAAATAAAATTGAAAGATCTTAGTTAAATATGAAAAATACAAAGTTACAGTAGCTTAAAATGTAAAGATATCAATGGAATGATACAACCAAAACTTGGTTTTTGTGATGTATGGATGCTAGAATGATCCTTATAATCATTATGCTCTTAGTTAGTTACCATTTCATTGAATCGTTGGAGAACCGGAGACGATGAAGCTACGCTCCCTCTTCTCTCCTTTTCCTCATGCTGAAGGATTATTGCTTAGTCTTGAAGTAGTGTGTGTGTGCAAGTTGTAACAAGTGCCTCCCCCTTGCAAGGTGTTGATGCAAGGTTTATATAGCGCAGAGCAATAGGAGAACGTAAGCCTACTGCTGTATTGTCAAATCACCGCTCCGTAGTGAATAATCATAATTACCCCTATGAGCCTAGGGCAAAGGTCCGGCCGAATGATTGGTAAAGGTTCGGCTGGACCTTCACTTGATAGGCCTTGGGCCATTTTTCCCTTAAGGTTTTGGGCCTAGCATGGGTGGCTTGATGGTTCAGCCTGTTGTTTGATGGTCCGACCGAACCTTTGGTATTTGGGGCACTACATTTAATTGCATAGGATATATCTTGAGATAGGTAATTTGCCCCAAAGTTTTCAACTTGTCCTCAAAGATCAGGTATCCTAAAATTCAGTGTGTACAGTTTGCACCCGCTTTTTCAGAGCAATGATCGAATGAATAAGCGTTTAACAAAGCAGACATATTCGAGGATACTTATGAAGCACATTGCCCTAATGGTTTGACAACCTCTGCTAAGGTGTTGGGAGCTAGTCATTTCCCCTGTTAAGTCTAAGACACTCGGCTTGTCTAGACCAGGTTTTGGAACACGTTCATTCTAACTTTGTCGAGACTAGCCCGAAGAAGTCTAGGACATACTTGATCAGTCTAGACTGAGAACCTAAGACTCTGGCAATCTCAAGAGATGTTGGGACAGGCCCGGGAAAGTCTAGTACACTTATGGTTCCGCTAGACAAGGAAATCTAGATCATTGGCAATCTAGATGGACGTCAGGATTTACCCAAAAAATCTAGGCTACTCTTGATCAATGAGACACGTAAATCTAGATCACTGGCAATCTAGATGGACATTGGGATTTACCTAAAAAATCTAGGATACTCTCAATCGACTAGACACAGAAACCTAGATCACTAGAGATTTAGACGGATGTCAGAATTTACCTAAAAAAGTCTAGGATTCTCTCAATCAACAAGACACAAAAATTTGGATCACTGGCAATCCAGATAGACGTTAGGACCTACTCAAAAAATCTAGGATACTCTCGATTGACTAGATAAAGGAATCTAGATCACTGGCAATCTCGATGGACGTTGGGATTTACCAAAAAAATTCTAGGATACTTTCGATCGACTAGACAAAGAAATCTAGATCATTGGTAATCTAGATGGACGTCGGGACTTACCCAAAAAAATCTAGGATGGTAGGAATCCTATGGAGTTAGTAGGTTTTACCTGGAGCTTGCTGGAGGCAATTTGCTGTGGCTTTGGCATTCTAATGTCGATGGCGACTCGCTGTCGCATGAGGTCCTGAAGTGAATGGTGGCTCGCTATCGCCTGAAACCTATGTTGGAGGTGACTTGCTGTCACCTGAAATTCTGATGGTGGAAGGTGGCTTGTTGTTGCCTGGGATTCTGAAGTTGAAGGCAATTTGCTATAGCCTGCATGTATGAGTCAGGGGTGATTTACCATTACTTGAACTTGCTAGGGGTGGCTTGTTGTCGATCGTACTTTTGAGTTTGTCGGGGATGAAGGCGGTTTGATGTTGCCCGAAGTTAGCTGAGATTGAAGGTGGCTTATTGTCACCTGTGTTCTTATCATCGAAGGCGGCTTGTTGTCGCCAGAAATTTTGTAGCTGAGGGTGGCTTGTTGTTGCCTGAGATACTAGGATTTGAGGATGACTTGCCGTCATCTGAAGTCATTCTCTCCCTGAAAGTTCTGATATTTTAATGGTGACCCGCTGCCCCTCGAGCGTTTCTGGAATCTTTTTGGAAATGACTCGTTGCCCCTGAATTTGCTGAATGATGAGGAAGATCTGCTATCCTCTTGAGGGTCATTGGATTGGTTGAAGCCTCCAAGATTTGCTCCTGAAATTCCTCTCAATTATGAGAAGATTATGATTTCTCTGCAGTATTAGTGTGGCTGATTATCTTCTTTTCTGAGGCCAATCACTCATCAGGAGAGTCGTTGCTGACGTTGTTCTTCTGATGTTGTCATAAGTCGATAATCAGAAGGTCTTGTCTTACTCCTGAGTCTCAATGGTTTAGCCCTGCTCCATCTAGGGATATGTTGACCTGCATGTGGGTGGATGGGATTTTCGTTCTGCCCCCAGTTTCCCATTGTTTCATTCTTTTGACTCACTCAGGAAGTCCATGTTAGCTTGTGACCAATTACTCTCACATCTGTGTTTGCTCGCACACTAGATTTCCATATTAGGTTGCCTTCCTCTTCCATCGTGGGTATCTAGGCGGTATGATTCAATTATTGTTGTTGCTTCGAATGTTATGCCTGTTATAGGAAGTTCTCTACTTTAGCCTTGTCTATCTCTTAATCCTTTCGTTCTTGCTTAGCCTCGGGCCGTTTGACCTATTGAAATGCAGCATGTATGCGTGTCATGCATGGTACATGAATCTAAGTAATTTCAGCCACTTGTTGCTGGCTTTCCTGTTTAGCATCAATTTGTGATGCAGTGTGATATGGGCATGCAGTGTAAATGCCTATTCTAGAGTGTGATGATTAATCATGCATTAAATAAAGATTGTTAGTCAAGCTTTGTTAATGTCCAGGCCCCTGTCTGGTGATGGTGGTACCTGAGTCTCAGCTTAGATGGTGGTTTAAAGTGCCTGGATCAGTCTGGATAGAAGACTTCAGTTACTTGGGTCTTGGGCTGGATGAGGTGCCACCTACTTGTTGCTTGGTCTGGCCATTTAAAGTTAATGGATAAAATGGGATGTCCCTTGCCCCATGCCTAGAAGAATTTTGTCGATGGGTGTCTTGTTTTCTAGGTTTTAGCTTTTGGTTCTAGTTTGGCTTTTGAATTTCTTTTGTTTTCCATAGCTTTCATTTTTTTATGCAAGCTACCCACTGATGGGTTTTCAACTCTTTGAGCTTTTATTTGTTTATTACCTTAATTTTTTCATTAGTGACCCATGGAGGGGTTTTCAACTCATCAAACTTTATTCATTTTTAACCTTATCTTTTTACCTAGGGTGCCTCTTTGTGAGGTTTTCACCCTAGCAGGCCGTGATTTAATTTTGACATGAGCTGCCCACGGAGGGATTTTCGGCTCATCAGGCTGTATTTATTTTTGGCCTTATCTTTTTGCCTAGGGCGCCTTTTTGTGAAGTGTTCACCCCAGCAGGCCTTGACTTAATTTTTGCATGAGCTGCCCACAGAGGGGTTTTTGACCCATCAGGCTGTATTTGTTTTTGGCATTATCTTTTTGCCTTAGGTGCCTCTTTGTGAAGTTTTCACCCTAGTAGGCCTTGCCTTCATTTTTACACGTGCCGCCCACGGAGGGGTTTTCAGCTCGTCAGGCTTTATTTGTTTATTCGAGTCTTGATTGTGCTTGCGTGTGTGAGGTTTCCTTTGTTAGTTTAGGCTTACCTCATTGACTTACAGAATTTGGAGGTTGAGTTAGAGTAGACGTGAGGCATGTTTCCGCCTTTCCAGTGAAGAGATTGGCTATCTCACTGTTGATGGCATCATGATGGGCTTCTTTCTCGATAGGAGGTGTGAAGCGCCTCTTTTGAAAGTTCTGACTCGGTATCGTGCCTGTTATGTGGATTGTCTAGCTTATCCTGTTACCTATTTAGTATCTCATTAAAAAATACAAATGGTAAGATGCAATCAAGAGTATCTGACAGTGAATCATTCCTAGTTCATTCAACAATGCTACGGAGGAGTGTGGTTTACGTGCTGGGCCCAATGTTGTTATGGCCACTGGTCGTGCCTTTCGGGTTTCATGTTTAAGCTTTAATCCGGACTTTTTTTTGACTTATTTTTTGCTTCTTTTGCTCCTTTGCACAAGCTTGATCAGTTATGGCTTTTTGTGCTAGGGGCAGTTGTTTACACTTTTACGCAAAGTATTGCTGTCAACGCTTCAGCACATTTCAAAGATGTTTGTTAGGCTTCTTTTGTGGCCTATCACCGAAAGCGTAGTACTTGGATTGATAAGACTCATTATTCGTTGATTGCTTGGTCTCTGTTATCATGATTCAGAGTTTATTCTTACGTCCCCGTTGATCACACATTTGTTTGAACAGCCTCTTGTTGCTTGCGTTTTGTGTTCTGGTAATGCTTCACAGTCATTTAGGTTTGCTTTGTTTTGAATCTCTCTGCTTCCTTGTTTTGATTTTTTTCTTTTCTTTCATTCTTCTTCTTTTTCATTCTTTTCTCTCTTTATTTTCATCATTTTTTCCCTTCTTTTCTTTCATTTTTTCTCATTTTTTTCCTTTTTTTGTGAGTCAAAGAGAGATTTTGACATTTTGTTTCAGCTTGTGAAGGAGCATGCCTGGAAGTGTTTTGGGAGGCCTTTAGTTGTTTTCAAGGTGATCTCTAGGACCGGCAATCCTCTGACAGTGCTTTACATGCCTTGCATTTGTGATGCCCTTTTTACTGATCAAAGCCTTTTTTTGGGATTGAGCATGGCATTTCTGCATCTATTCTTCTTCTTTTTATGGAGGCAGTGGTGGGCCTAGCAAATGTTTCGAAGCCTTGTAGTAATGCTAAATGAACTATTATGATATGCGTGAATGCCAAATATGTCATGAATGTAAATGCATTTAAAAGGAAATACTATTTAGATAAAAGAAAAAGTAGATTTTCCATTTATTTATATACAGGCACATCAAAGTAGACTTCAAACAACATCATCCTATGAGATGACAGTTCAATTGTCAAGTCCCAAGTGTTCTGGATCAGGGATTTTTCCTTCTTCGATGAGGTCTTGGACACAATTGTGAAGCGTGATACGTTCATCGGTGTGGTGCCCATCTACCATGTGAAATGTTCAGAAGGTCCCTGGGGTGTACTTATAGGATTTTGGGTTTACCGGCTTGGCTGTTGGCTGCAGTCGTAATAGATCTAACCATTGGAGATACTTAAAGATGGTCGAAAGAGAGAGTGGCAATTTGGAGAAGTGCTTGAGTGCAGATGTGCTAGCTATATTGGTTCTTTCAACTCTTGAGCTGTTAGAATGATTGAGTACTATCTTCCCTGTGTCTATGAAGCTTATGAGAATGCTATTCAGTCTAAAACAATCGTCTGTTGGATGCCCTTCAACCTGGTGGAATTCACAGTATGTTCCAGCCATAAAAGCGAGGGTTGTTAAGAGTCGAGTCATGTATGGCAGGTTTGGGGTTGATAAATCCTTGTGCGGCCAAACTCATATAAATCTCAGATACAGGCTGCTCATAGTCAAAATATCCATAAGGGAGCGAAATGAGCTCTGCCATGGGTTTCCTGGTGTCAGTAAAATGAGGGGCACTTTCTCTCGTATCTAGGTGTTAAGGATGTGGTTGCTAATGGAATGGTGGAATTGTTGATACTCTGCTGAAGGTTAGAAGGGGCTATAGGTGTTATTTCAGGGAGTGTTTACCTGTGTTTCCAGGGTATTGTGTTGGGATTGGTAGAAGGTTATGGGGTCGTGTTTAGCTACATGAAAGTTAAGGGAATGATCAGTGGGTTTGCTAGGTTCTGAGTGGTATGTAGTAGGTCTTGGCAGGGTCTAAGATTAGGTTTGGAGTTGCAAGTCCCCATAGCTAGGGGTCACTTGGAGTGTAGGCAAGACCGTCACTGTAGGCAGGCTAGAGGAAATGTTGGATTTTTAGTTTTGTGTTGACCTTGGACTATTCTGTCCTCGAGTTGTACTTTCTTTTTAGAACTGTATGTGACTCCCTCTGAGTGTTTGACTGGGTGGCCTTACCTAGAGAGCAATCTTCTTGAATTTCTCTTACCACTGCACGTACTTCTCTTCTGAGCAAGTGTCGGATTAGTGGTTAGTCAAATGGGTTAGACATTCCCTGCAAGTTACAAGATTAGGACTAAAAAATGTGCATGCTCATGATGTATAATGATTAATGTATAATTCCATTATGGGCAAGTAGCTTTCAGGTTCTGACTCTCCTCGTGATTTAGGCGCCTACGAAAAAAGTTATTTTTATCGTTGAGCATAGGGATTAGGGGATTCTTCATAGTCTAACTTTCTCTTTTGTGTGTGCATAAATTCGTGACATCCCAAACAAGTAGACTCATAAAAACCTTAACACAACATATATATGCATTAGCAACATTGTTTCCATTACAGACCATACTTTACAGGGAAAATTGACGACCCGTCTTATTTATCCGAATTACTTCTCCAGGCCTAGCCATTTAATGTCTCGTCCTTCTTCCACTCCCCTTCTTCTTCCACTTCCCTTTTATGTGTCTCAGTATGCGAAGTAGTTCTTCCCCATGCCATTTTTCCACATAGTCGAAAAGCCACTCACCTTCCTCCCAAGTTAAACGTGCTACTTCTGAGATTCTCTAATCACCTTGTGTATTTTCGGGTTGTGCGGCGGTGGAAGTAGGATCAAATATACGGTGCAGAGCTTCTCTGCCCCATTTAGCCATGTACCCTATAGTCCCGTCTCCTAAGTTGATAAGTTTTTCCTCCATTACTAGGTCTGATATTTCCTCGATGAATCTCCGGTAGTTCTCCAAACGGTGTCTTGTTGACTGGTGATACTGGTAATACTCTATAGTGAGTTGATTAGGAGCTCCATAAATGGGCTGATTGATTGGTATTAGGTATCCTTTACTCACTAGGTCAGTGAAAATTATGTCCATGATATATAAAACAGTGCACAGTGGTCCTCTTAGTCGAAGTAGAGGTACCTGTCCCCGTAGGAAGAGACTAGGGAGCATTACCCTGAGCCTTTTATGTTTTTCTACTTCTATGAAAACTATGTAGCCTCCTTTAGTGATGGCGATGGTCCGGTTAAAGCAGAGTTCATTCACACCCCTTTTAAAACTACCACACTCATCAATGTAATGCCCGAAATCTTTGTGATAAGGACAGTAAGAATATGGCCTATAGACTGGATTTCCTTCGAGTGGTGTTGAGGGCATCCTAGTTAACAGTCCACATTCATTTAGCCACTCAAAAACTTCTATCGGCCTCCACTTTTTGCCTCGATTGTAGTCATAGCCATTATATTCGCTAGTGGGCACAACAGTTTCGTAGGTTTCTAAATGTGCATTAAGAACATATTTTTCCACTCCTATCCGTACCAAGGTCTCATCATCAATCAAATGCTGTATTGCCTTCCTTAAAGTTTTTCACTCATCAGTTTCATGCCCCCAGGCTTCATGGTACTCACAATAAGTTCCTTCTTTATAATCGGGCATCCTGACAATTGGCCCCAGACGCACTGGTTTGGGATGCAATATGCTCCAGCCTCTTAACATAGCAAAGGTTATTCTATTCGATTGCTCAATGTATATCACCTGCGGGTATCCTTGATTCAGATCTGGTATGGCTATCGATGAACTGTTGCCAGAGCTTTCCATCTTATGGTGAGGGTAACTGGAGCTACTTGCCATTTTATCTGCAGAAAAGGGGTTAGTGAGTGCATGAATGAGTGTTAAATGCATGTGTGCATGTATGCATGACAAGGAAACAAGAGAACCATTAGCTACACACGTAACAATTACTGCCGATTGGCAGACCTTCCAACCTTATTTCTCCCACACAAGTATTTCATTGGTCAAAAGTCCATTTCCTTGGTAGGCTGGGGTACTTTATTTCATCTATGGGGGATGATAGTAAAGCCATATAAGTGAGCTCTTTCAAACTATCCTAGAAAATAATAGCATATATGATAATTGAGTCTGTATCCTTGTGCCTAAATTCTGCCTTTAGGTGGATAGAGTTTCGACATAGGCTTTAGGCTTAATGATCATAAATACTCATGGCAGCATTACAACAAGTAGGATTAGTGGGTACAACCTAGTGGAAACTTCTATAGTCAATACATGTTGGGCTTTGACTCTTAGGCTCGGCTAAGAAGGCTCCCATAGAGTCGGATTCCCGTTAACCATTGCTAAGATGGTAGGAGATCAAGTATGGGCTTCCCATTAACCATGAATCATTAACTATTGCTAAGATGGTAAGCCGGGTAGGACTCCCAATCACTGTGAGTGGTCCACTGATAATACAATCCATGAAACTAGTGTGGAATTGTTGGATTGCATTATAAATGGTACCGGGGTTTATAAGGACCCTAAAAATGTAGAACTACGTGCAATGCAAAGGAGAACAATGACCAGATTAATTAAAAAGATGGGAAATTGCTCGAAATCTTCATTCATTTTTATTTGTAAAAACTTCCCCAGTGGAGTCGCCACTATGGACAGAGCGCCCAAGATCTGCTAGTCGGTTGGTGTCCAATGGTAATGGCGACAGACTCACTAGATGGATTTTTATGGATTTTATGAAAACGTTGTGGAGTCGCCAACCGAATTGAATCGCGATCACCAAGTGATAAACAAATAGATAAACTCCTCAGGAATCCCCATTCATCATCACACCAGATGATTTCTGGGTTCGGAATGCGTCATCCATTCTTGGGGCAATTTCCCATTTAATTAAGTAATAAGGTCATTATTTCCTACCAGAGACAAACAATATAAAGCGATAA
>CANYLF013140592.1:0-10329 GCA_948193215.1 Bocquillonia castaneifolia
AATCACAACATATCTCATTTCGCACCACAATTCACAACCACAATCAATCATCATCATAATTCATCACAATACTCATTGCAACCAAATTACACATTTCTCAATTCAACCAATAGCTTTTCAAAGCACAATCTTACCAATCAATCAACATCTATTCATCTCACAAATGCACAATTCGACCAATTAACTTAGTTAACAACTCAATCAATTCATAATTTCATAATTCATACAAAACATAGCAATTAGGCAAATATAATAGTTTTCACTTAATATACATAAGTTTAATCAATTAAATACTTACAAACATGTAAAACACCATTAGGTCTACTAGCCTTCCTTCTCATACTCCTTGCTTTTGGAACTCCCCTAAACAACATAATCCATACAACAATCAATTCAATATCAATTCCATGTCCAAACATACAATTACTACCCAAAATTCTTTTCCATATACATTAATTACATAATTATGCAATACTAAACAAAAACCACCAAGTTCTACAAAACTCTAAAATAATAAAACTTCCATAATCAACAATTACTTACCTCAATCATCTTCTAAACCTCAATTACTCTATTTGCTAGTTAAAATCTCCCATCTTTTCTTATTTTCTCCAACCAAAAGCTTGAAAACTCCATTAATGGTGGTTTGTATAAGAAAAGGGAAAGTTTGAAGAAGAGAGGAAGAAGATGGTGGTGGTAGTGGAGTGTAGAGATTCTCCACTACCATCTATATTTATTATTATTATTATTTATTTATTTATTTATTTAATTAGGAATTGCCATCTTGCGCTCACATTGGCTTGCCACTTGTCTCTTTTTTTTTTTGTAAGACACTTGTCCCTCTCCCTCTTCATCCTACACTTGCCACATGTCACCCAAATTTTTCTCCACCAAACAACCCTCAAATAAAATACTATCTCCCAATTAATCATTAACTCTTATTTCTATTACAATTAACTCCCTCAACTTTTCGTACAATCTAGTCCCTCAACTAATCTAACTCCCACAAACCTTATTACAAACAATATATTCTACCATATATTATGCAATGCATTACACATTATTATGATGCCAAAGACATACTCAGTGAAATGATTTAACATATTTAAATGCATAATTAATTATTAATTAATTATGACCATTACAATATTATTATATGCAATGTATCATACATAAATATGATGCAAATGATATGATTTATGATGTGGTAATGCATAATTTAATATTTTTTTAATTTTTTACGGTCGTAACATGGTCACCCGCAACTTTCACTACGAATGGATAATTGATCGAGTAGCAGGAAGAATACATCGCTAGAATATCATCTCATAGTTTAGTTTGAATCTTATCCACCAACATGAGGGCATCATCAAAACCAGGCATAAAAACATCTTTTAGGACCTTGGGCATAGTTACTTACCAGATGAAACAAAAAGAGAGAAGGAGATAGAAGCAAAGAAGAAATTATAAAAAGAAGAATAAGGAAGCAGTAAAGAGAAATTATGAACTAGTATGGTGCATCTATTTATAGCTTGCAAAGAAGGTGAAAAGGCAACTTTCTCTAATAATGACCGTTGAGGATTTGATAAAGATTCACGCAAAAGAAATGTGGAAAAGTAAAGGATGGGCAGAGGCTTTTCGTATTCCCATGTCAATGGCTATAAATGCCTAAAAAGGGGAGAGGATATGAAAAGATAACAAAAAATTAACAAAAGCTTATAGGGGCAAAATATGTCCACATCAGTGATCCTCAAAATAGTCCTCTAAATATTTTTGGCCAATCAAATTAATGACCAAAATTTAATACTCCACAGACATAAATGTCTGGCCAAGATATTTTGGGCACTATTGATATACCATAATAAACCTAATTGGATTATTCAACCCATATTGGTTAAATAAACAATTACAGACCTATGGCCTGTAGCGAATTGAGTGATAATTGGATTCATACTAAATAATAGAAAATCCTGATCTATTCCAATTAGGATATGGAGACCTAATGACAATTCGAAAGAGAATTATCAATCCTTTAGGAAACGGATTAGATAGACCAACAAGTCAGAGACCTATCAGGATTATGATTTAAAATATTATCAGTCTTCTATATAAGAGGTACGTTCATAAAAACAAGACTCAATACAATTAACACAAAAATAGCAAATATTAACTTAAGCATCGGAGTGGAATCGGGACACCACGTCTGATTCCATCTGACTTTGTTTTCTTGCAGATTTATTGTTATATTCTGAAGAGAATTATTGAGAGATTACTAAAGGAAACTTTTAGTGATCTATCACTTGTCATTTTGTGTTTCTAATGTAATATTAAACCAATTTTTTCACTTTCACCATTGTAACAATTAAATATGAAAGAGAAAATCACATGACTATAATTTATTTAATTAATAAGGACATATAAGATTTTTTATGGTGTATTAATGATTTTCTTAATGTATGTGTTTTGTGAAATGATGACATCTACTTTTGGAGAAATTATATAGTAACACGGTGATACCATGTCAATTGATGACATGGTGTCACAAACTAATAAAACAATAACATGTTATTCCATGTTAAATGTTGATATGGAAAAGCTTTTTCATATTTAAAAGAAAAAAAAGTCAAATTTGGGAACCTTACTTTTCTTTCTCTGCGATTAAGTTTGAATTCATTTACTGATCTTCTCTTTACCAAAAAGAGAAGAAATAAAAAAAAATCAAATATCTGGTCTTCGTCAATACAACCATCTAGCATTACTAAATCAGAATGAAAATATATCAATCGTTGCCCGCTTCATCTGTAGAGCTTACTCTCGTTCACAGTAAAGAGACTTGATTCCTTCAGTAGGACTCTCACCCATTGTGAAAAAAATGAACAATCTTTAAAGTTACAAATCAAAATCTATATTTTGTATTTTGGAAGATGGCTCTTGCGGTGGATAATTCTAAAAATCACAAAACAAGGTATAATTCTATTTTAAATAAAGATCTGGGTGATTTCAATATTAATAATTTATATCTTTTGGTTCTTGGTATATATATATGGAGGATAAAAGATGTGGGTTTCTTTTTTATGATGCTCACAAGATATTTGATAGAATGCCATGCATGTTATTCTTTTTTACAAAGACCAAATTTTCCATCATTTTCAAATTTCTCTGTTTTTAATGTTATTCTTCATTTTATAGATTGGGAGAAAGAGAGAAAGATCAAACCTTGATGGATTTTTATTTAATTGTAGGTACCAACTCACTCGATAGCTAGGTTTATGGCATTTCAATGATTTATATTGGCTAACTAGTGTGAGTTTATAATTTATGTTTGGTCCAAAGTCACTTAAAATTAGAATTTTATTGAAACTTATAGCTATAAGAGAGGAAAAATGCATTAGTTGCTTGAGTGTTCTTGTATTTATTGGGTGTGGTGTGATTATGCCAATTCAGTTGTATGCTATTATTGTGATTTCTATAAGAGTCAGAAAGCATGATATGGCTACATGCTTCAACTTTTTTAAAGCTGAAACATATTGATTAACAATAGATTTCTTTGATAGTTCCTAAAATACTACTCATCTCCTTCTAAATGCTTGTAATTGAATGGCTAAATTAATTGCAGGCTTTATGGACAAAAATTGCGCTTGTGTTGGTATAGGGAACGGAGTAAATGAGAACATTAGAAAACCTGGGAACTGGGAAGAGAACCAATATTTGTGTTGGTGAAGGTACAACAACGACGTCACTAGAGCAATTCCATTTTGTAGAAATTTTGTGCAACTTCACTAAAGTAAATGATCAACTTCAGCACTTCTATAGTAGAAAACAACACCCAAGCAATTTCCATAGAGGTAGAAAACCAAACATCATTGGAAAATTCTGCTGTTACTGAGTATTATCACTTAACTACGATTCTCGGCTGTTAGTAACTGTACTCATGTTAATTTACTCTTTAAGGTTGTACAGTCTTTTTTTTATCAATGAAATATGTTTATACTTTGTTATAAAAATAGCAAATTTTATAATTGCAATATATATACATACATGCACAAAGAGGAACAAGAACAAAAGGGCAGAAGAAAAATTAGTATCTTTGTTTGAGGATTATGCCTACCTGTAGAAAAATCAGAGACTATACTACATGAATTCTTTTTTCTTTTTCCTAATCAACCAATTTTATTATTAATATGCTATCAAAAAGCTTCCTTATTATGCCTCCTATTATCCATTGAAATAAAGAACACATAATAAAGGTTTTATATTTAGAAAATATGAGAATCGACAAGTTTTTAATCATTGATAATTAACACCACGTTAAAAATCTGTAGCTACACTTTGAAAATTCACTATACTTTGTCTCTTTAAAGACTGTAAATTTAGGCTTTAAAGATCACCATATTGCATGTAGATAACCCCTTTTTCCAAACTTACGGCGAAAAATTGCAATCAATAAATTTCGTATATTTTTAACACTTTTAAAACACATTTGACCCATATCATTGGCAAATATGAACAAGCTTTCTTTATATTATATTGAAAATAATTGCTTAAGTTGTAAGCTAGCATATCTAACTACCACATATATCTCAACAAAAAAAAAAGTTACATAATAAGTTCTTGAATGAAATATGAACTAATCTATATTATTTTAAGAAATGAGTATTGAGTCGCTGTGATAGCTACTACATTGGTTTAAAGTTTAAATAGCTTGCTCAATAGCTAACACTTATTCATCTCGTAAAAAAAATGGAAAGAGAGAGCTTCTACTAATCAAGAGTCATGTTAATAGAGAGGCTGTAAAATAATTAATTATTTGTAAAGGACTAACAATTTAAATCTGAATCATACATTCTTTGAAATTGTTTGATTATCCATTATTGGAAAACCTTTAATACTGATGAGTGTGTTCTTGTTTGATTTAGTGAAACTTATTAATGGCAGTGTTGAAAGGACAAGTCTCTTCCTTTACTCTTTTTAATTTCTTTTGATAAGAAAGCGGCAAATGAAAATCAAATAATAGATGTAAAAAATTCATGTGACCTTTCCTTTTTTTTTGATGAATGTTGTTAATTTATTAAAAGGACAAAAAAAGTAGGTCAAAACTTACAAAAGAAGGAAGCAGGAGAAGAAATAATGTCATGGGAAGAGAGAGTAATATTATGAAATTTACATTTTGTCAGGTAAGAAGCTAGATAAAGACTAGAAAACAATATATCTCTAGGTTTCAAATTATCTTGGAAGATGCTTCTATTTCTCAATTTCCATATTTCCCATATTAGAATCATCTAGATGGAGATTCCAAAAGCTTTTTGATGATTTTCTAAGAAGATGGAAGCCCATTGGTGGTAGAATTGCATTATGCTTTAGGGAATGATAAAGTAAATTCCCAACCAATTGAAGAGATCATGCCAAATAGAGTATGCAAATATGCAGTGCATAAGAACATGGTCGTGGGTCTCTATATCTTCAAAAAAAAGATACTGAATGGATGGAAGCTGCAGATGGAAGGTTGTGGCTAGCATATGTCTTGTGAGCAGACGTTGGTGTAGTGCTGTCCAGATGCAAAATTTAATCTTTGGCAAGGCTATGGATTTCCAGCAGGAAGAAAACTGATGGAGAGATGGAGAGTTATAAACAGTCATACATTGGCTAACAAAGCATCTTACCGTATAAGCCGTTGACTTTTCATGACGCCATTCTATTTTATCTTCATTTTCATTGCAAAGGATGGAAGAAACCCTTAATTTTAAGCTGTTCAAGTCTTCTAGTAAACTGAGTCTGAGATGTCTTTGCCAGGCAGGTCTCCCTGTGCATTCTAACAAAGCTGAATTAGCTTTAGAGACCAGAATAGAGGGGTCTCTAGCTAAAGAGAAAAGAGCATGAAATTGTTGTTGAAGAGGCTGTGGAACCCCGCACCAAGGGTCTTGCCAAAACTGAAATTTATTGCCATTTTCGATAATAAATCTGCAAGAGTCAATGAATAAATTCCACAATGAAGAGTTTGAAATACAAACTTGATAAATTCCTTTCCACAAATGAGACAAGTGAATTGCTGTGTCATGGCTTAGATCATTCCACGAGGAGAGGTTATTTAATTTCATTGCCACCACATACCACAAGGAGTTCGATGGAGAAGTTCTCATTTTCCATACCCATTTGAACAATAAACTTGCATTTCTGAGTGGAATAGGACAAATCCCTAGACCACTATAATCTATCGGTTTGCAGATTGAATCCCAAGAAATTTTACAAAATGATTGCCCTTTAGGATCTCCCTTCCATAAAAAAATTCCTCATATAGCTCACAATTTTATTACAAATACAGACAGGCATTTTGTAAATGGACATGAGATATAAAGGAAGGCTAGCTAAAATAGATTTTTACAAGAACTAACCTCCCAGCATAAGACAAACAAGAACCTTTCCATAAAGCAAGCTTAAAAGAGAACTTACTGAGAAGTGGATCCCAATGCTTTACATTTGGGGTTTTGTATGACAGGGGAACCCCAAGGTAGGTCATGGGGAGAGATGAAATTCTGCATTTGAGGATAGAAACACATTCTTCTGTAAAAGAAATAGAGACTCCAATGCATGCCAATGAGAGAGCTTTTATCGAAGTTGATTTTTAGTCCGGATATGAGTTCAAAGCATCTTAGAAGACGGACATTTTTTAGCACCACCTTTTTATCAGCTGGAAGAAAACAAAGAGTGTCATCTGTAAATTAAAGCACTGAAATTGGTGGAGAGTCTTGAGTGAACTGGAATCCTTCAATTAATCCATCCTCAATAGATTTGTTAAGAATCTGTTTAAGGCCTTCCACTGCAATGACAAATAAAAAGGGAGACATAGGATCTCCTTGTTTTACTCCCTTATGAATGTCGATGGGTTTTATAGGAGACCCATTAACCATGAAGCATGTGGTTGATCCTCTCCAGCAGTTGATCATCCAGGAGATCCAAGTTTCAGAAAAATTTATTTTTTTCATTACTACAGCCATATAGTTCCAGGAGACACTATCAAAAGCTTTGTGGAAGTCAAGTTTTAGGAGGAAAGCAGGCTTCTTGGCTGAATGAATGTGGTTAACCAATTCAGTGGCTAAGAATGAGCAATCATGAATGCTCCTACATTTAATAAAGGCAAACTGAGAATCAGAAATGATTAAAGGGAGAACTCTTCTTAATCGAAAAGATAAGATCTTTGATAGAATTTTGTAAATTCCATGTATGAGACTTATTGGTTTGAAATCCTTCAAAAATGTTGAGCCTGTAATTTTTGGAATTAAGATAGTGTAAGATGTTTTCATGATTTTAGGGATTGTGCCATAGTTGTGGAAATTATCAAGAATTGTCATAATTTCCTACTTCATAAAACTCCATGCCCTTTTGTAGAAGAAGAAATTGAAGCCGTCTGGGCTTGGAGCTTTGTTGGGAGCACAAGAACAGATTGCATTCCAGGCCTCTTCCTCTGAAAAATTATTAATTAGGGCTGCATTGTCATCCTCACTAACTTTAAGAAAGTTGAAAGGCTCCAAACTAAAAGTAACTTCATGATTAGCTGAAAAAAGAAAAGAATAAAAAGTTAGAACAGCATTCTGGATGCTTGTAATTCTTCCAACATTCTCCCTTTTATTTCAAGCACTACCTTTGCAGTGAACGGAACAACTAAAGCACAAAATCCACAGTATATGAAAAATGTTCCTATATATAGAAATTTGGCAGAAACATGAGCAAAACATGAGAACCTAAATAGATCAAATAAGATTGCCAAAAAAAAAGAGTCGGATTTGGAAGAGGTTTATGAGTACCTGATGGGCTCCATTCCATCATAAAGTTGAATGCATATACAACACTCCAGTTACATATACAGTTGACTATTACCACCAGACTAACAGCTGTGCCCTTCACGTTTATAGGAAATATCTAAAATCAAAAATTTCAATTCAGTTTTTGAAATATGCAAATAATAGCAGAGTTTATGCCTGACATACAATAGTTATAATATATTATATACCTCAAATGTAATAATCCATGGTATACCCGCAATGCCTAAAGGGTAAGTTATACTATATCCCTATTAAAAATATATATTAATGAAACATTTAAGCTTACTTAGCTCAAATTAAGCAAAATTTTTTAAAAGAAAATGGAATTTTTTGTTTTAGTTTCATTTGTACACTAGAATGGGAGTTATCTCCTCCGCCTTGTGTAAGCTCTGCTAAAAACAAGCTTCAAGATTTTCAGAAGCATGAAAAGTAAAATTTCAGATGCCAAGTTTATAATTTGATATTTTTTCTCTTTTTCAAACTTGTAAACAGAATGCCAGCCCTACAAGGACGCAACTTAAGCACATTCCAGAGGCGAAAATCTGAAAACATTAAAAAGAAATTCAATGCTTAATTGTTTGTCAGTAAATTGTAACAAAATGTTTTGAATCCTTTCCTAACCATGAGAAGTGGCCTTCTTTCAGCTTTATCTGTTAGGAGAGCAGAAACAACAGCAACAGGAATCCACAAAAAAGGGAAAAAAAAGGAAAGTTAACGCGAAAACCATGAACCAGAATATATTCCTGCCTTGAGAAGTCATAGTTAATGCCAGTTGTTGATATTTAGAGAGTTTGTATTTCTCCCACATTACCAAGTTACTAAACTTGAGGAACCTTCCAAGTCTATATAATGGAAGCCTCACTTTGTTATTAGATCATTCAATTTCAAAGAGAAAAAGATATTAGAGAGTTGAGTAATTATTTTTCTCCTATTATAAAGAGAGAATTTTTAGTGTTTCTCCTTTATAAATAGAGAAGTAGTAACTCCTATTATTTTCTCACAGTGAAATTCTTTTTCCTTGCCCGTGGTTTTTACCCTAATTTGTTTGGGGGTTTTCACGTAAAATTAGTATGTTTTATTATTCTTTATCTTTATTTTCTCAAATTATTAGCTGTGGTCTTGCTTTATCCAGTCCGTTTTTCTCAACAATTAGTATCAGAGCCATCTGGTTGGCAAGAAATTCCTTAAAAATCCTAGTATGCTCTGTGGTGCAGCTTAGTCTGATCTTCCACATCAGAAAAGGGTTTTGAGGTTTCTTTGGTGCGAAAGAGCTTGTGTGCAGTAGTGGGAGCACTTACAATCTGAGGAAGGTTCTATCTAAGGAGATTAATACTTAAGAGGTCTGCTTGTGACCCACCAGTCTTTCCTAGAAACTTACCTAGTGAGTTGTGTTCATTACTACGGTTCATTTTGCAAGCTAAAAGGCACTGTTTGTGATAGAAGCAATGGCAGCAAAATTTGAGATTGAAAAGTTCAACGGGAGAAATTTCTCATTGTGGAAATTGAAGATAAAGGCTATCCTGACAAAAGATAGATGTCTGCTGATGATCAGTGAAAGGCTGATAACATTCACAGATGACAATAAATGGAATGAGATGGATGGAAATGCTATTGCAAACCTTCATCTGGCACTTGCAGATAAGATCTTGTCCAGTATAGAAGAAAAGAAGATGGCAAATGAGATTTGGGACCACCTCACTAAACTGTACGAGGCCAAGTCATTACATAACAAAATTTTCCTTAAGAGGAAACTCTACACCTTGAGAATGTTAGAATCTACTTTAGTGACAGAGCACCTTAATGTCTTAAATACTCTGTTTTCACAGCTCACATCTTTGGGCTATAAAATAGAGTCACAAGAACGTGCAGAACTTCTACTCCAAAGTCTACCTGATTCATATGATCAACTCATCATCAGCTTAACAACTAATGTTGGTACCGAAAGTCTAGTCTTTGATGATATAGCAGCTGCTATTCTTGAAGAAGAAAATCGACGAAAGAACAAGGAGGACAAACAGGCAGGTTCACAACAAGTGGAAGCCTTGACGATGATGAGAGGGAGATCAATGGAACGTGGCTCAAGTGGGAGTCACAATCATGGTAGGTCAAAATCAAAAAGTAAGAAGAATTTTAAATGCTACCATTGTGGCAAGAAAGGTCACCTAAAGAAGGATTGTTGGAGTCTGAAGAATTCAGATCCTCAAGGGAATGTGGCATGCACTTCAGATGATGGCAATGTATTATGTTGTGAAGCGGCAATATCAACTGAGAGCAGGAAGAAATTTACTGATGTGTGGCTTCTTGACTCAGGAGCAACTTATCACATGACTTCTCGAAAAAAATGGTTCCATCATTATGAGCCTATCTTAGGAGGATCTGTGTATAGTTGTGAAGATAATGCCTTAAAGATCATAGGCATTGGAACCATCAGGTTGAAGATGCACGACGGTACAGTCCGCACTATTCAAGGAGTGCGACATGTGGAGGGTCTGAAGAAGAATTTGTTATCTGT
>CANYLF013142765.1:0-15360 GCA_948193215.1 Bocquillonia castaneifolia
CTTTTGGCCAATTACATAAAATCCTTAACTCGGTTTTACCCCAAATTTTTATGGTAAGCTCGGGAGTATATAAATGCAGCCCGTGCAAAATTTTAAATTAAACGGACATCTTTTACTATTATTTTTAATTAATAACAGTAAAAACGCAATAAATGCCAAAAATACATTCCTGGACTTAGAAATTGAAAAACCAAAAATTACGGTCATTACAGACACCCACCAGGTAGCTCATTCCACAACCATCCTCCATCCAACACATCACAGTCATATCACAATATAAATAGCATCACAATATATATGTATATACATATATATGTATATACATATATGTGTATATACTATGCATGATTAATATAATGTCTAAATATATCTATTTTTATAGGAATATAAGTTAAACAATAATGATTCATATATTAATATTGAATGATTATGATGATGAGATTAATGGAATGAAATGAATATTATTCTACATGCAAATCATAAATATTCAATTAACTCACAGCAAGAACGAGCGCCTCCCTGCGCCTCGAAGCTACTGCCTCTCTCTCGGGCTCTGCTACTCTTTACAGAATATAAAAGAATATAGTTTTAGTTTAACCTATTCCTAATTAATTCTAGATTACTATTTATAAAGATCAAAACATATATTATCAACCTATAACTATAACGTATTATATAACTTAATCCGTTAACCCTGATATCACATTTTACGAGAAAATTCTACCGAAAATTTGACAGAACCTCTCCTGTAAAACAGACATCTCTCCATCGAAGTGGAGCCCATCCTACATATAAAAAACACTTCTATAGTCACCAACGATTGCCGGGTCTACCAGATTACCCGGACTTGCCAAACACAACAGTTATAGCATCAGCCAATATCATTTATATTTATTCATTATTGAACTTATCGCACCATTTATTATATATTAATATATGCTTATTCAAAGTCCTAAACAGTCCTTAACAGTCCGAAAATCCAATATTCGGTTACAAGGTCTAAACAGTCCTAAAATCAATTTAATTAATCCAGATATTATATTCATCCGATTCAATTCAAATTCTACTTAATTATAACATATATTACATGCTTATAACATATGAATCATCCAAATAATCAAATTAGATGCGTAACACGTAAATCGATAAATTCCATAAATTGTCAATTTACTTCCGGGATTTTTAATTTAAAATCTAAGCATTATTTACATATCAGTCCTTTATTAAAGTTATTCAGAATATTTTTAAGAAATTTTTAAAATTATTTTGAAACCTATCAGAGGTGGGACCCATAGCCACCGCAGATGGCGGCGCGTGGGATCCACCTTCCGCCGAACTGCACAGACAAGATCGCAACAACCCCCTAAGCCTACACTCACCCTTCACGCGCCTCCAAACATGCTAAAAACCACCAGATCTACTTGAGAAGACCGTCGGACCAGAGGAACTCCACCAGCTCCGTTCGCCGTCCTCCATCATGATTCAGCGTCGCGGTTTACCTCTAATCCACCTAAAATTCTATGATCTACTCATTGGTGGCCTTGATTTGTATCGACAATGGCTGGAAATGGCAACTCAACGGTGGTCGTTTCTTTCTTCACTTCCGAAGCTTTGTTCACGCAATTCCGGCCAAATCACATGGTGTTTTTGGTATCAAATTAACGAGCAAGTCGTAAGCTTCAATTTGGTATGCTGGGTGTTGGGTTTAGTTGCTGGATTAAGGTGGTCGAAGTCCTCAACCGGTGGGTTGCTATAGTGGCAGTCTTGGGAGAATCTGGGTACTGTAGTAGTAATTAAGTTTTTAAGTTTTTCTTTCAAATAAGCCCATCAGACGATTTAGCCTATATAAACCAAAGTTTTTGACTTTCAAATAGGTCATTTTCTTTAATTAAAAATTTTTCTTAACTCGGTTTAATCCTAAATTTTAACCACCAGTTTCGGGAATATATTTTTCGCTTTCAAACCAAATTTTAGCTCAAATGGACATCCATAGCTATTATTTTTAATTTTTAGAGATTAAAGCTTAATTAATCAATTCCCGAATTAGAAATTAATTAACCAAAAATTACGGGTATTACAGTTTAGTTAAACGAACCAAGTTTGAATATTAAGATGCTCAGCTTGTTTATATTCGTGAACAGTTCGATTAGGTGTTCATGGACTTCTTCATTTAAAAGCTCATGAACAAGTTTGTTAAGTGTTTATTTAACATATCTATTTACACTTATAAATAAATTATTGAAACTAAATCAATAATATTTATATTTTATAGATCAATTTTATAAAAATAAATTTATCAGTAAATATATAAATTATAAATATTTTTAATTATAAAAAATAGTCATTATTATATTTATAATCATAAATTTCATATTAAAATTATAATATATATATTAAATTGTGAATATCATTTTTTTAAGAATAATTTTTATAATAAAAATATTTTAAATTAATATTTATAAAATAAAAATTAAGCTCCATAAAATCTTGGTTAGGCTCGTGAACACTATATGAGCACAGTGGTGTTCGGCTCGAGCTCAACTCGTTTACTAAATGAGTTGAAAACTTAAGCTCGAGCTCAACTCATTTAATAAACGAACCAAGTCCGAATATTTCAAACCTCGGCTCGGCTCGGCTCGATAATAGCCCTAGTTAACACTTATGGATTTGACGGGCTGCTTTCCTTGCATTTTGACAAACATGATGGATATATTTGCCATTTTAATGTGTTTTAGGAAAAAAAATATCAATATTTTAATTTTTTTTATTTTAGAATATTTTTACAAATTATACTTTAAACCCAATCTATCTAAAATTTTTTGGATAATTAAAAAAAAAAACTAATAGAAGTAGAAATGTATTAAAAAAAAAAGGCAGAGGCTTAGTTGAATTTCCCACTTCATGAAGTCCTAAAGTGGTTATAAAAGGCTAACCGATCTATCTTGTTCTTTTTTTTTTTTTTTTTATCAAACACCTTCAGATTCAGACGATTGCTTATATACCAGCCAAACTTGATGATGATTTTAAACCCAAACCCATCAATTCTGTTTCTGTTTTGGTTCACTAACTTTCTTTTCCTTGCCTGCTCTATGACTAGTACCCTTGCTTCACTGTGCCATGATAAAGAGAGGTCTGCCTTGTTGCAACTAAAGCATAGCTTTGTCATCGATTGCCAAGCTTCAAGTTTAGATCCTCTTTCTTATCCAAAATTTGAATACTGGAAGCTCCACCATGATTGCTGCTCTTGGGATGGTGTCACTTGTGATCACCAAACTGGTCATGTCATTTGGCTTGATCTTAGCAGTAGCTGTCTCTATGGTTCTATCAATTCCAGTAGTACCCTCTTCCATCTTCTTCACCTCCGTTTCCTTAACCTCGCCTTCAATAATTTCAATTATTCCCAAATTCCATCTCATTTTGTCCATCTTTCAGAGCTGACTTCTCTCAATCTCTCTTTTTCTTACTTTCATGGCCAAATCCCCCCAAACATCTCTCAACTTTCAAAGCTTTCTGCTTTTGACCTGACCTCAAATGATAACCTTGTGCTCAAGAATCCTGATTTGGATCGTTTAGTTGACAACCTAACCCGCTTGGTACATCTCAAACTTGACTGGGTAGACATATCATCCCCATTACCTCTCGCCTTAGCTAACCTATCTTCTTTGAAGTCACTCTGTCTGAGTTTTTGTGAACTATATGGCAAATTTCCTGTTGGGATTTTTCAACTGCCTCACCTACAAACTCTTGAACTAAAAGGAAATCTCAATCTGAAAGGTTACTTGCCTGAATTTAATGCCAGTAGTAGTAGTCCACTTCAGACATTGATTCTTGCAGAGACAAGTTTCTCAGGAGAAATTCCTGATTCAATCGGTAACCTTTCTTCCTTGAAGGTGTTGTTTATTCCTTATTGTGGCTTCCTTGGACAGGTTCCAACTTCACTTGGAAATCTCTTAGAGATTCAAGTATTGGATCTTAGGGGCAATAATTTTGAGGTAAAGAATTCTTCTTCCTTGTCATGGGTTGGAAAGCTAACTAGACTCTATTTTTTGGGCCTTTCTGGAATTATCTCTAACAAAGTGTTCCCCCATTATTTTGCCAATCTAACCCAACTTACTGCTTTTTCCCTGAGAGATTGTGAAATAGACAGTCAGATCCCATCATGGCTTATGAATATGACCCAACTAGTTTTTTTGGAATTTCCAAATAACCAACTGCAGGGTTCAATTCCAGATTCAGTCTTCCAACTTACAAACCTTGAAATCCTTAGTTTAAATGGGAATAACTTGAGTGGAACAGTAGAGTTGGCCATATTTTTTACTAATCTCAAAAAATTATACTGTCTGTATTTGTCATATAACAATTTATCATTACTTTACAATGACGTTTTTAATTCCAGTAATTTTAGTAAGCTTGCATCATTGGGATTAGGAGGATGCAACCTAAACCATTTTCCCAACATTTTGCGTGACCAAAATGAGCTGGAATGGCTGGACTTGTCGGGCAATTTTATAGATGGCAAAATACCCAATTGGATGTGGAATGCAAGTAAAGATACTCTTTAAGTTTATTGATCTGTCTCACAACTTTCTCACTGGTTTTGAGTCTTTTGATCAACATCCAATTACAATTCCGTGGAGTCAAGTAATATTTATCTATTTAAGTGGTAATATGTTGCGAGGATCACTTCCTATACCTCCACCTTCCATTCAAGAATACAGAATAGACAACAACAATTTGAGCGGCCGTATATCTCCCATCATTTGCAATTTGAGTGCTCTTCGGACCCTCGATTTGTCTTACAACAACTTTACTGGCACAATTCCTCCATGTTTGGTCAATTTCCAATTCCTCAATTTAGAAGGCAACAAATTTCATGGGAAAATTCCTCATTCTTACACACACAGATGCAACTTAAAGATGCTTAGTCTAGATTCTAACGACTTGGATGGGGAGGTTCCAAGATCATTGTCCAGTTGTACGAAGCTAGAGTTTTTAATTCTTGGAAACAACCAAATCAACGATGTTTTTCCATCTTGGTTGGGATCACTTCAAGAGCTTAAGGTTCTGATTTTACGATCTAATAGATTTCATGGTAGGTTGGAAAGTCATGGATTCAAATTTAATTTCTTTCCAGAGTTGGGTATCATTGATATCTCTCAAAATAACTTTTCAGGAAAGTTACCAGCACAATATTTTTATAGTTGGAATTGAATGAAGACCGTCATTAATGTAGACCAATTAGTGTACATGAAATCGGAGATGTTCTTTGTCATGCAATACTCAAGAAAAGATGCAATCGTTCCTTTGTACTACATATACTCGATGACTATAACAAATAAAGGTACAACACGGAGATACTCTAAGATCTTAGAATCGTTAGTAGTCATTGATTTTTCGAGTAACAAATTTGAAGGGGACGTTCCACAAATAATCGGGGATTTGAATGGTCTTCATTTGCTTAATCTTTCAAACAACAATCTTAGTGGTGGAATTCCAACATCTTTAGCAAAGCTTGCTAGTCTTGAATCTTTGGATCTATCAAGAAACAATTTTGTGGGAAAAATTCCTCAGGAATTAACACAACTTGGTTTTCTTTCTGTTTTCAATGTGTCTAATAACCATCTCACAGGCCCTATACCGAATGGGAAGCAATTTGATACGTTTGATAACAGTTCATATTTGAGCAACTCTGGTTTATGCGGGAATCCTTTGTCAAGGAAATGTGAAAATTCAAGAGCATTAATGCCACCATCAACATTGAGCATTGAAAGAGGAGTTGAAGACTCAGATTCTTTTCCTGAATTCAGTTGGAAACCAGTGTTGATGGGATATGGTTGCGGATTAATTGTTGGAGCATTGATTGGCTACATTATTGTCACAAGAAAATTTGAATGGTTTTTGAAGACTTTCAGGATAAGAAGTGGAGGAAAGGTGAGGCGCGTAATGCCAAGAACTTGAATTTCTTAGAAGAATTTTTTCCTTTTTTTTTTTTCCTTTTTTACCGGTAACTTCGTATTTATGTGGCTTATCAAAAGAACATTGTACTCGTGTGGTCGTAACTTTTGTTTTCTTTGAAATTTGGGTGTGAAGGGGAATAAAATGGAGTATGTGTGGTTCTAACTTTTGTTTCTTTGAAAGAAACTCTGTAATTGCTCAACCTGAATGCTTTACTTGTACGTACTTGTAAATTCTGAAAATGATTATTGTGTGTCCCTACTTTAGAAGGTTTTTTTATAATTATTTTACAGACTATTGAAACTATACTGAAATTAATTACGTGCTACCTCTATAATTTAATCGATAACAAACTTAACATAAAATTACTATAATATAAATAGCCACAAATAAATTCAAATCTTACAGGAAAATAAGAGTTATAAAACTATACATACTAATTAAAATTATATTAAAATAAAAGATAAAAGCCAAAAACTATTTAATTAAATTACATTTAAAATTGGTATGTATAATTTACTTAGTTTTGTCAATTATTAATCCACTTTTAAAATCTTAATATTTTGATCCAACATTTTTTTTGGTTTGTAACAATTTTTAACTAGCAACATCTTTTCAATTTCTAACAATTTTAGCAATATCTTTTCAATTTATAATAAATTTAATCAAGTTGGAAATGACTCATGCTCAAACTAACGTGTGAACCATATGTAACTTAAAATTTGAGGTTTAAGATTTATTAATTCATCATACTCTTATCACTTAATAATATAAAATGATTCATCATTCATTTTTGGCCTCCTAATATAGGTTTGAGTCACATATAATCTATACGTCAACTTAAATGTGTCATTTCCTAATTGACTAAAATTGTTATAAACCAGAAATATTTTAAATCATATTAAATTTAATAATTGATCAAAGGTTTTGGCTAAAAAAATTATATAACCCTTTAAAATATATTTAAGCGACCATTAGGATTATTGGAATTATAATACACAGAGACGAAATAGAAAAATCCTAGAAATGAAGAAGAGAAATAATATCAAATTTAAAATAAAAGACCTGAAAAAATCAAGTGAATAAAATAAAATAAATAAAATAAGATAGAAAGTATGATTTTTTTTTTTTATATAGGTATTGCTTATAGTAAGTATTCTAAATCCTTTGGATCAGACTAATTTGTTACGAGAGAGTCGGTGATTAGTTGTGGTTCGTTTGAGCCCTTACCCTCCGCATGAAGGAAAAGGTCGAACTCGAAACCTCTTTCTGAAACCAGAAGAATTTTACCATATGTACCAATCTTCACTAATTAAGTATGAATTTAAAAAAAAAAAAAGTATAACATGTAATTCCCTTTAATTATAATTATGCAGAATTAGAGTCTGTTCCATTATGTTATGCTAAGAAAATGTGCCCAAATAACTATTTCAATCCATCATAGTTAATTCAGTGAGTGAAATTAACCTGTTAGAATATAAATTAAACTTACTTTTCTCTTTTCTCTTGTTTATTCCAAAGTTTTATAATTAGGCCACCACCGACTATTTAAGAGTCATCGGTGGATCATTATATTTTTATTTTTATTTTGTTTTTATTGAATAAAATACATATCACTAGATTTGTTTATTTGTTTTGTGTTTTATGTTTGTTCTTTGTTGTTTTTTTTTTATTTTGTCTACCTCAATGGAAGTTTGTTTGTCTTTATTTATGAGAGTTTATTTATCTTCATTATGGAAGTGAAGAAGAGTTTTAATTTGATATTCAGAAGATCGGACTCGTTAAAAGACTTGTCATATGACAATAAAGTCGATTTGTGACTTAATATAGTCACTGAGTGGCAGGGGCGGAGGGACAATGGGTGCAGGGGGCGGCCGCTACCCCTAGCCACCAGAAATACCCCAAGGGGGTTATCTTTCACCAGCAGTCCGCACCCTACTGATGGCAGTTCTGTTTCCCCAAAGACTGAGGCATCAATAGTTGGTGAAGGAGGACGTGAAGGCAACGTCTGCCGGAGGTGAAGATTGAAGTATGAAGGTAACGTCCAACAGCCAACAGACAGCAGCGGCGACAGGCAACAGATCTGTTGAAGACGTGAGGAAGAAGAAGACCATTTTTTATTTTATTGTTTTTGGTTATAAAACGGTGTCGTGTAAAGCAACGGGAAAAAAATAAAGCAAGTTTTTTATTTAACAAAAGCCCACCAAGGCACCAACGCAATTACATAAGTAACACAACCCACTCTAATATTTAATCACATTTTCTGCCAATTCAAAGCTGCCGTTTTTTTAGCTAAAAAAAAAGCTGTGAATTTTTTTCCTCTTTTTTCCTTTTATAATATCAAATCCATAAAATTCAATTTTCCTCAAAAAATATATTTTAACCTAAAAATTTCTTTACAAGTTCGCTCCTTCTATCTGATATTTTTAGCTCTGCCATTGCCGAGTGGTTTGAGTTTCTTACCAATGTGCCAAACACAATCAAAAAACTGTTTACAATTGATCATTCAACACAATTGAAGAATTTTAGAGGAAAATTTGTTTTATCTTTACGTTATAATCTATGTGAATTTCTTGATTACAGGTGAATTTATTTATCTATTACAAGTTTTTTTTTTGCTAGGTGTTGCCTAACAGGGGTATCCTAGGCTTTGCCCAGACTAATCCCCTTCCCCCGTGCCGGCGCCCAACAAAAGTTTGGATATTTGCCACACTATTAGACCACACATGTCGGGTACCTTGCGAGAGAGGGGATCGAACCCATGATGTGAGCCTTTCCCATCAAACGACCAACCGGCCTTGCCAGTTGTACCAACTCTCCTAGGTATCTGTTACAAGTTGTACTGACTGATTATTATTATTAATGAAATACCTTCTTCTTTTTTTGGTAAAGCACCAAAAAGAGATTTTATTGCATATCAACCATAATTACAAAACAGCCGGGCATACCCAGCAATATATCTATACCCTCTTCTATAGTTCTTGTTGTATCCTTTCTAACAATGGGTTTTGTATTATATTATGCTCTCAAGCATATTTACATAGCAAATCAAATTTAAATCTCCTTAGAATACTTACACTAGCAGCAGTTTTCTGTTTAAAAATACAATCATTTCTTTCCCCCCAAATACTATAAACAACTACTGCCAAGGCTATCCTTCTCAGCTCTGCTAACTTGCTTTTGCATGTTGCTTGCCTGCAATACCAACTTATATACCTCTGCCATGCCAAAGCCCTATCAGGCACCTTCAGAATGATGTTAATTCTCTGCCACACTTCCCTAGTAATCCCGCAATCGTACAGATAGTGACTCAAGGATTCCTTTTCCTGTTGACACATTAGACATTTATCATCCTACACAGCTATCCATTTCAATAGTACATCTTTGGTGTGCAGTTTTTTTCTCAAGGCTAGCCATAAGGTGAAGCAATGTCTAGGAATAGCCCTGGGATAGCATACAATTTTGTGCCAAGTAACTATTGCAGCCCTAGGTTTTAAGCATTGCCACACAACATTAATAGTAAAAGTAGATATGGACTCCCACCATATCTCATCATTAACCTCCAAATCTACTTTGAACTACTTAACCAAATCCCAAGCATCAACAAATTCACTTGAGATTCGGACAGGCGGATTCCAGTTATCACCAATCTAGACCTCATTTATATTTGCATTATTACTAATACCATTATCCTCAATCAACAAGTTAGGCAATTTATCAATCAAAGCAGATTGGTCAAGCCAAGGGTCATAGTAGAATTTAAACTTCTTTCCATTACCCAGTCTGTAGTTGAAATAGTTCTTCACCAATGGTCTGAGCTTTAATAAATTCCTCCATATCCAAGAACAGTTTTGAGGAACATTGAGTTCCCAAAAACTATGATGCATCCAAATCACCCACAAAGATTTTGTTTGGGTAATCAATCTCCATATATTCTTAGCTACAGTGGCTATATTCTATAGTCTAATTATTCTTATTCCCAGACCTCCTGCCTTTTGTCTAAGCAGACATCTTTCCAGGCCACCAAACTCTTTGCTTTTAAATCTGAGCTCCCATTCTAGAGAAAAGATCTGCAAAGTCTTTCAATTTCATTAATAACACCCACTAGAAGAATTAGTATTGTTGCCCAATATATATGCATTGAGAACAAAATTACTTTTAACAGCTGAAGACTCCCTACGTATGACAGAACTTTGGTTGACCAGTTGAACAATTTCTATGATATTTTATTAATAAGGGGCTAACAATCCTGCTTTGACAGTCTTGTTATGATCAGTGGTACTCTTAGATATCTTAGAGGCAAGGTGCCTTCCTAGAATTGTAGGACTTGGAGGAATTGGAGCTTCTCTTCCTCTGATATCCCAGCTGCAAAAAAGGAGCTCTTCTGATGATTTACCATAAGTCTAGATACCTCTTTAAAGTGCTCAAGGATGTCTTTAATCTTCTTTATAGTGCTGAGTTCCTCTTTGTAAAAAAATCAGGAGATCATCAGCAAATAATAAGTTATTCAACTTGAGTTTCTGACATCCATGGTGATAAGCAAACTCAGAATTGGTGGAGAAATTCAGTAGCTTGGACAGATACTCTATGCATATATATTACAAATAGCAGAGGTGATATGGGGTCACCCTGCCTAAGTCCTTTCCTACCTGGAATACCTCTCATAATCCTCCCTGCTAGTTGATAGGGAACATTGATGATCTTACACAGGCCATCACTAACCTTATTAGTTCTTCATGAAAGGCTAATCCCAACAGCATTTCTTCTAAGAATCCCATGAGATAGAATCATAGGCTTTCTTTAAATCTATCTTCAAAGTGCATCTTGCAGCTCCATGTACTCTGTGGTAGTTATGCACTATTTCCTGTCCATCATGGTATTATCTCCTATTGATTTCCCTGGTATAAAACTAGATTGATTCAGAGATATCAATTGTTGAGTTGCAAGTCTTAGTATTGCAGTGACAACCTTTGTGATGCATTTATATAGGACATTACAGCAAGTAATTAACCTGAAATCTCCAATTCTTTCTGCATTGAGTGACTTAGGGACTACTGTAACTGTTGTATAATTGATCTGTTTTAAGATTTTCTCACTCCTAAAAGCTTTGTAGACTTCCCTGATTAGATCTTTCCCAATTATGTCCCAATTTGCTTTGAAAAAATGGCTAGAGGAGTGTTAACACCTAATTTTTAACACAGGAATACGGAAGCGGCTCGGAGGTGCAGTGTTGATCGTTCATGTTCTAAGTAGCATGAATTGAGTTGGCATTTCTTTTTAGAGATTATATTTGCTTCATTTTGGGTGTTTTCTAAGCTTGCATAGCACGTTTTTCTCCAAAATCCGGTTTTGAGCATAAACGATGCATTTTTCGGACGGTTTTCATCATAACTTTATTTACAAGTGTCCAAATGACTTGAAATTTTACTGGTTGATAGTTGAGTCCATTCTGCACATTTTCTCAGTTTTAAGTTTTCATAAAATTAGACGTTTGGAGGTCTAAAAGGACCCAGTGCCACTTTAGGGAGTGGAATTGGGCCCAATGCCACTCTTCCCAGTGGAGTTGGGTCCAACGCCACTCACATGACTAGCGTTGGGCTCAATGCCACAAGGAAGACTAGCGTTGGGCCCCCAACGCCAGTCACTCATTTTCAACTGTAAAAAGTCAGTTTTTGGGCTGTTTCGGCTCGGAATGGCCCGTACGAGTCATACACGCGTCCCAAAGCCCTGTAGGGTTATTTTTGTCCCAAAAACCCTTTACTTTAGGCTTAAGTCATTGATTTTCATTAGAAAACTGTTTGTGGTAACCCTAACTTAAGTTTTAAGATATTACGGCTATAAATACCGGTCTAAAACTAGGTTTTAGGAGGTTGGCAGCCAGACATACGAATTTAGGGTTTAGTTCATGATACTAACACTCTATGTTCACTTCATGGCATAAAACACTTAATTTGGCATTATTTCACACAAAAACTCATCAAAGGTGTCATCTTTTCCATTCAAAGGTGGTTTTGAAGTTTCTAGCTCATTGAAGGAATATTCCAACAGCCATTAATCATTAGGAAGCAATACAAAAGTCACTCAAACCTGATTTGAGGGTTATCAAGTGCTTCCTAGGTGATTTCTTAAGAGGTAAGCTACCTTAATCCTTTGTTTTCTTGGTGTTTTTGTTGTTTTCATGTTTTGCATGTCATGATTCATTGTTCGTATGTTATAATGTTGATGAAAATTTCTGTTTATATGTAAAAATCATGTTTTTGTATGTTTCTTTTGTCTAAATGTCATTAAATGCCATGCTCATGCATTATAAATGTTAAAAATTTCACCTTTTTGCTTGTTTTCATGTTTTGATTTCAGATATGTAATATTTGATGTCTTTAACATGTTTTTCATGCATGAAAATCTCTTCTTTTCTTGTTTTGTTGCATGAAAATTGTTTCTTTTGCATAAAGTTTATTCCTTTTGCTTGAAAATCATATCTTTTTGAGTTTTGATGTGTAAAATTGCTTCCTTTGCATGTCCATGTGTTTTTTATTTTAGATCTGAATTGTTTGATGTCATAAACATGTTTTAATTGTATAAAAATTGTTTCTTTGCATGTATTTTTGTATAAAAAATCATTTCTTTTGTGTTCTAAGTATTAAAGTCATGTCTTTTTGGGTTTTAATGCATAAAAATTGTTTCTTTTTGAGTTTTAATGCATAAAGGTTTCATAATTTCATGAAAAGTTGTTATTTTGAATGAGTTGATATAAAACGTTTATGCCTTTGTTAGTTAATGTACAAAATTGCAATGTTTTAATGTTTTGTGAATAAAGTTTGTGTCTTTTGCGTGTTTTATATGTAAAGATGTGTTTTTTTATGTTTTGCATGTAAAGCTTGTAACTTTTTCCAAAGATCACTGGGGTCTAGCCACATGGAGCTCTACTAAAAATAGCCTTCTCTTCCCATTTGATATTCCTGCAACACTGGATTATTGAAGAAAATAATGAGCTTGATACTTAGTGAGAAAATAAGCTTATATATAAATAAATATAATCAACTTAATATTTGAAGTAATTTTCAGAGATTTCCTCAGTTACTTACATAATATGCCAATTTATATTAATTTATCAGATTATATAAAAACACTCAATATCACAAACAAATTTACAATACAACATATCATCCTATAATTATCATAGAATTAATTCACCATAAATTCAAATTCAAATAATTCCAAATTTTTCAACCAAATAAACAATTTCATATCTTAAGTGTTTTTCCATCATTTCATAATTCCAATCGATTCATAATAATTTTATTTTTATTTCTCAATCAATCAAAATCTCATCCAAATCACTACCACCCCAATTCTTTCAACTTCTCACCAATTCACAATTCAACAATACCACATTTTCAAATCATATCAGCAAACACCACACATTATGATCCACTTATAAGAAAGGTAATATATTCGCACACAGTCACATTTCACTTATGATAAATGTAATATATATATTTATTTTTCTTTTATATATAGCACACAATCACCTTTCACTTATGAGAAAGGTAATATATATTTATTTTTCTTTTATATATCGCACACATCCACCTTTCTCATAAATTTCACATATATGTGAGGCACAACACCAAACAAATTCATAAAATCTCAATTTAATCAGTATTACACCATAATGACAATGCAACCATTTACACAAGAATTTTAAAAAAATACACAAACTCAATCACAATACCGGGCGGATGACTCATCTTCACCAAATCATTTTCGCATTCTTTCACAAATATAAATAGGTGGCCATCGACGAGACTATCCCACCGGATCAGTCTCGCCATCCCTCGACAGGCAGCTATCCCACCGGCTTAGCTTACCCGAAACACACAAACCCTTTTTCCCCGAGTCAATCCATGCCCATTTCAAACACAATCACAATCAATTCAACTCACACCACATAATAATTTCTCACTCCAGCTCACAAATTCACAAGTCAACCAATTCCATATCATCACACATCATAATCAATTTTGATAATTAGTTAAATTATCTAAAAGAAACCTTAAATGAAAGGTAACCCGATCACATTTTTTTCAATTTCTCATCTTTTCATTTGAAACAACCTCTTGTTGCCCAATCATAAATCATTCATTTTCTATCTCATCTTTTAGGTTACCAATTTCTAACCAATCATTTAGACAATCAAACTCATTACCAAGTCATACACAACAAGCTAATCAAATAAAATTCATCTCATACTCAAAATTTCCTCAACAAGTTAATCCATTACAAATTACTCATTTGCTCATTAATAATCTCATATATCAATCAATCTTAACTTATTCAAGTATCATTCATCCATACCTCATATTCTAGTCATAAGATTATTTCTACTCAATTATACGCAAATTTAATTAATCATTTAAATATTTACTTTATATTCCATAATAATTAAATTCACCCATATATATATATATCACACAACAAATTAACATTCAACATGTAAAACTCAATATTCCAAGGGTACAACGGGGGTACCCTCACACACACAAAAATAACTTATTTCCTCACCTGATGACTAGCTATTATATTCCATCCCCTCTAATTCCAATGCTCTTTATCCAAAATCTTATATGTGAATAGTGACTGCTACAGTACCGTATATGAACAGTGACTGCTACAGTACAGTACGTGAACAGTATCATGGTCGCCAAGTCACCGGTACAAATGGTGTCAAAATTTAATTCTGAAAACACCATCGGACTCCTCTCAAGCTCTCAGATCTGTAAATTCTACCCGGTAAAATCATATCAATTGACCACTTAAAATGAAGTTTGAGAGACCAGAAATCCATAGAGATCAAAATAATTTAATTCTAACTCCAAGTGTGAGAGTTATGAGAATTAGAAATTTGAGAGAATTATATATATATATATATATATATATATATATATATATATATAAACGAGACAGATGTGCCTCTTTCTTCCTCTCCCTCATCCATTCTTTCTTTTTTCTTTATATATAAAAAAATGGATAATTACCATTTCAATCCTTAGATATTTTATAAATTACAACTTAACCTTTATAACAATTTTTCTTACAAATATATCCGAATTAAATTATAAAAATTTTCTTTTGTAATAATATATATATCCTCCAACTTATATTATATATTTTGTTTTTTATTTTTATTTTTAGGATGTTACATTTGGTATACAAAACTTACATATTTTCAAATCATCCAAAATATTTTTAAAAAAATATTAGCTATTTTTTACTTAATTTAATTATCTTAGTGCAATAAAATGTTTTAAATTTCTTTACATTATTTTTCATTTATTTTAAATATTTGGATGAGTAAAAATATATTAATTTTAGATCAAATTTCACTTTAATTTTAACAAATTA
>CANYLF013143112.1:0-14583 GCA_948193215.1 Bocquillonia castaneifolia
CGACATAATAGTTTGAAGCGTCTAAAGTCAAATTTATTAAGCAGCATATAGTGTCCCCTAATTTACATTTGTCACGATACGCAAAAACAAATTTATAATATTTGTCACTTGGTGCACCGTTTTTGCTGTCTTCAAGGATAAGACAAAATATTCATGTTCAACTTATTAAATATTGACCATATCCTTTCCTTAATTTGAAATCCAGATTCATAGGTGTCTTACAATTTAATGTCTAGTCATAAGATCTCCACAAGCGTACGAAATCTATCTATCGCAATTAGTTTTGCAATCTTTACAAGGTTACTTGAATGATTAATTAATAATAAGTTATAAAATCAAGAAATCCTTAAAATAACTAATGAATGAACAATAATGATTTTATATGTCCACAAATATAACAGAATTGATGAGTATGTCCTGAGTCAAATATTTATCAGTTTAGTGCAGTGATTTCGACAATTATATCTTAGTCTAATGAATAAAAAAACAAAGTCAAATCTTTTTGTTTGTTCGTAATTTTAACAAAAATTTTTTAATCTTCTTATTAAGTTATCCTAATTTTAACTTTTTACTGTATATAATTATGTCCAGCTTAGTGATCTATTACCATGCACAAATGATACTTTATTAAATAGGGCATGCATATATATTGTATTTCCTTCTGCTTGTTGTATTCATTTACGGTGCGTGATTAAAGTTTTATCTATTACATTTTTGTATAATAGTCGTTTATATCTCAACAATAATATAATTTCCAAATATATTTTATGTTTAAAGATATTTTAATTTACCTTATCTATTTCAAATATATCCCAAGCATGTATCCTAAATAAAACGGTACACTTATTTATACCCCAAACTTTAGTAAGATTTGAACTATATCTCAAATTAATTTTAGTGTGAATTTCAAATATATCCTAACATTTACTAAGTTAGTAACCACTTATATTAAAAATTATCATGTCCTCATAAATATATATATATATATATATATATATCAGAATACTATATCATCAGAAGCATACATATGGATATATTTGAAATATGTCGAGAATTTAAGAGTCAATCTGAAATACATTTAAAAATTATAATATATATGAAATTAACACTAAAATTAAGAATATATAAGAATATTTTTCCCTTTATTTCTTAAGACTTGGTAGGAAAGAGAGACTATACTTATGCATGAAATATAAAACAAAATTTGAAGATTTATTATTAATGGAAAATTTGTTAGACCACCCTGAAACTGACAAAATGTATAACTCAGAATATATGTTTCAATTTCCTTATATCTATGGATACAAAACATCATTTTTTACTAAATAAGTTATGGACAACTCTAGAGCCTTATAAGGGTTCAGAGTTCATAGTTTTATATACTCAACTAGCATTCGTTTTACTAACATTTATTAAATATTCCTATGAAAGTGAAAGCATGCCCCACATCTTTCGGGAAGCACGGAAGTTTCCAGATTGAGAGAAACAGGAAGACAATTCCCTCTACAAAGAGATAATACCACTATAAGCAAAACACTTGCATTCCACAAACACAGCGAGAAGCCGAAACACACAAAATGCACGAACGTGTGCAAAAGCTAAGCAACACACACACAGTGAGGTTTCAGACCTCCCAACACAGTCACAAACACATATGACAGTCATTTACGTATGACAATCACAGTCCAAAAATGAAAAAGTTTAGGGCTCAAAACAATTTCTGCACAGTTCCAGGTCACAAAACCGGATGAATCATTGATCATTCAGATGAAGGATTGACAATGATTCGCCCGATTCTTCACGAGCAGCATGAACATTCGGACGAAGCATTGCCTGCAGTATCACTAGTACACATAGTGCTCTCATAAAATTTAACACTCACTTTATAAAAAACACATCATACCATCACAAAAGCACAAAATAGACCTTGCAAACCATGCACAAACACTGAAACGTTCAAGACGCCTTCGAGATTGTCGCTTAGCCTGAAGTTCTCTTGAGACTGCTTGACCATAGGAGTTAGCCTGCTGATCACCAAAGTTAGCTTACCGGAGTTAGCCTGATCTGCACCAAAGAGAAAGACTTGGGGTGGTCCCCGGGGTCTGACTCCGATGCTCAAGTGAGAGAGAATCTCAGAAGAGTTATAAAGTATTAGAATGAGAGTATGATACCTGATACCCTGGATGGCAGGGGTTTATATAGAGGTTGGAATGACTCCCCTTGAACCCATTAATCCTTGTCCTGATTGGCTTTGGAGTTCCCCTGCATAGTAATGAATCAGAGTCCCCCTTGGATTAGGATCCCCCTTATTGGTGTGAGAGTCCCCTTTGACTTAGGATTCAAGGTGTCAGGACACTTAATGGGCTAACGTGAGCCTGTAATGAGATGGGCCTCATGGGCCTTTTGAGCATAAAGGAGTGATTCGTATCACAAGTCCCACCCCCCCAGCAGTGCTAATGTCAAAGACTTAGCTTGAGGGCGGGTTCAATGTTGGCTAACCTCTGTTATTGACATCGAGGTTGAAGACTGGGGAACTGCCTAAATGCCTCCCCTCAGAATAAAGGCGATCAGCTGAAAAACATTTATCCCTAAAAGACAGCTCGCTTTAGGCGAGTGTCAGAGTGCTCAGAC
Source organism: Bocquillonia castaneifolia (assembly GCA_948193215.1). Lineage (NCBI taxonomy): Eukaryota > Viridiplantae > Streptophyta > Magnoliopsida > Malpighiales > Euphorbiaceae > Bocquillonia > Bocquillonia castaneifolia. The sequence continues at coordinate 2,632 of CANYLF013143112.1, forward strand.
TGTCACATTAAATGTGGAATAGCTGGAACGACACGTGTCCCATTAGCAGTCATGTCGAAACGGTTTCCTAAGCGAAACTGTCTGCCTCCCACGTCTTTTCAATTACACATTTCAAAATTCAAAATGAAAACCGTCCATCTTCCATAACTCTTTTAAAAACTAGGGTTAGGTGATAAATCTGACATTTTCTCTTTTATTGTAAAACATGATTTCTCTCTCTTCTAATCCTCTGAGGCCCTTCTCTCTTTCTTCAAGTTCTTAGATAACTACTCCGTCGACTTTCAGTGCTTAATCATAGCTCCGGCTACCACCACCACCAATCATCTGCGCCGTTTCTACCACTACCGTGAAGCTATTTGCAGGGCCAGCAGAAACGTCACCATTAACACAGTAAGCCTTCCTTTTGTTCTTCCTTTGTTGTGGCTTTGAAGCATTTTATTCATGTAAATATTTCTGTGAACATATTTGTGTGTGTGTTTATGCATTTAAAATTGATGTGCTGCCTTATTTTTAAGGGCTTGTGACTTTCTGCCTAGGGGCTGATACCCTAAACTTTTAGGGTTATACTGGTGTGATTTACCATTGTTTATACTTGTTGATTTTTGTCCTCTGCTGATGGCTGTGCCATGGAACTTTTCTAGGTAGGATTTAGGGTTTTCATGGTGATCCCCCCATTTTATATTTCAACGTCTTCCTCATCTACATCCACCCCCCAAGGCAGACCCAAAGTGTATTCCATATCCTCAGATTCCTCTAACAGCATAAACCAATCGAGTCTCCCTAGACAAAACACCCAGGCGAACCCTTCCACTTCATAAAATTCCGCAAACAGCCAAAATCCTTTTCCACTTCAGGTAGTTCACCCTTTTTTACCCATAGACGATAAACCTTAAAATTCCTCAAAGAGCGATACCGAGTCATCCCGTGCAAGCAACCATACTACAGGAGTCGCCCCTACACCTTTTCCACCCCAGGTTTTAAAATAAAACACATGGCTTGAAAACAACCTAGAGACACCGTAGACCTCCACCCTGCCAGACAAAATGAGAGCGATATAGACCTATTCATCACTAGGTATGGGGGTTTACTAGAGGGGTATTCAGTGAGGTTTCCTGCGGAGGGCAGCTTTGCTGATCAAAATCTAGGCCCTAATGAACAAATAGTTTATAAGGAGTCTATAGAGAGTGGCCTTAGGTTCCCCCTGATCCAAACACTTAAAACAATTTTGGAAAACAACCAGTGCCCTTTATCTTGCCTTCACCCTAATGCCTATAAAATTTTTATAGCCATCTCCATCCTTTGTCAGCCCAAAGGCTATGACTTGACCCCCGAAATCTTCCTTAACGCATATAGCGTAGTGGAGAGAGTAGGCACTTCCGAGTATGTCACCTTCCAGGTGATTAGGAAGAGGTTTGTGGGTCTAAAAAACCATCTGAAAGGGTGGTGAGACACCTTTTTTTATTGTAACCTGTGAAGCAGGGTGGGGAGAAATCCCCAATAGCTGGGCGACTCCTCTGAAAAGACCCAAACGGGTGAGGACGTTGTCCAACACCTCTGTTGAGGTTGCACAATTCTTGTCTGATCATCCCCCTGTTCACGTTGAAACCCTTCTTAGAAAGCACCTTTATGGGGAGGATTTTGCCCAAAGAACCAGACCCTCTAGCTCTAACCTGGAAGATGAATATGAGGAGGAGTCTGAAGGGGAAGAAACCAGCTTAGGAGCTGAAGTGGGTGAACCTAGTCGGTCTCCATCTCATGGTATTTACACTTGGACCCTCTACGTACTTTATTTTATTTACCTATGTTTAGATGCCTAGATTCAACTTTGCTGCTATGATGGCCGCAGCAGGAGCTAAAGCTGCTGAGGTGAACCCATCCACTGTACTTGCACCTGAAGCAGGTGCTAGTGCCGCTGAGGCTGCCCAACCCACAGAGGGGCAAACGCCTAAAGGAGCTCAACCCGAGCCCACTGAGACAAGCCAAAAAAGGAAGAGGCTGGTGAAGCTGGGGGCAAAGGCGGGTGCCAAAGGAAAGAAGACTCGCTCCCAGCTTCTGGAGGTAATTAATGAAGGATCTTCTAGATCTGAGGGCGAACTCGGTGATGTGAGTGCCTACGCCCAAGGATGGGTGGATGATCTGGGCAACCCAACCGTGAAGGACAATAGAGTTGCCACCCTGATCAGTAGGGAGATAAGCCTTCCAACTGACATGGAAGGTCTTTCAGGGTGGACTCACAACTCTCTCTCCCTACAAGTTCAAGAACACATGCTCTCAGTAAGTATTCGTTGCATATATGATTCTTGTCTTCATTTTCCCTTTATGTATTTTAGCTAGCTAACTTTTTGTATGCATTCTTTCAGACATTGAACTTGGTGAGGACAATGAAATTCAAATATCAAGCCAAGCGTTCAGCTCACAAAAGGGCAGTAAAGGATGTGCAAGCCCAACTCCAGGCCGTAGTGGAGAAGGCGACTGCCAGTGCTGATGCTGAATTGAAGAAGAAGCAGGACAGGACAAAGCTCATGAAGGACAAATTTAATAAGGAAAAGGCAGATCTCCAAGCCCGGCTTCAATCCTCTATAGAAAAGGCAAACCAGCTGAAGAAAGAGAACGCTGATTTAAAGGCGAGTGCTGAGCCCTTGAAGGCGAAAATCACTCAGCTCGAGGATGAAAGCGCTCTCCTCAAATGCTCTGTTGGTGAAACCTTAATCCAATATCGGGCGAAGCTTCGAGGTGTTGCTGAGCAACACTTTCCTAGCTCTGATTGTTCATTCATGGATAACATCTTTCCAGATGATATGGATGAATGATCATCCTTGTAACTATTTTCTGTATTCTTTCTGCACAATGTTGTGTAATTGACTATGTATCAATCTTCTTGAAATTAAGAACAACTTTTGTGTTTAATCTTTTTTGTTTGCATTCGCCTTATTTCAAAATTCTTTTGCATGATGGCAATTATCGAATCACCTTTATTTCTTGATAAATTTTGCTTTATATTCTCCATTTATGAACTGAAGATCGCCACATCTGCAAGATGTATTGCCTTAAAACATTTTAAGGTCTTTGTTTGCTTTTGAATCTTCATTATTTTTTCTTTCTCTTTGACTGTTCCCTTACACTAAGGGTCTTAATTAGCATCTATTTGCCTTTATCGTGAAAGGTCTTTAATGTTACTCGTGGTATGTTTGCCTTAGCCGTGTAAGGTCTTTCTTCAAAATTGGCTGCGCCCCATCCAAGGGCGTCTTATAAGGTCATCCCTTAATAAGAGATCGCCTATAAATATCTGCCTTTGTCATGAAAGGTCTTTATGGTTTATATGCCTTAATTTTTTAAGGCCTTTCTATTTTCCAGTGGAATATATTGTGCCTCCTCATGAGAGGTCTTTATTGCGATGTTCTGGCTATCAGCTGTCTATGTGGAGGCGCTTGCCATTTTTTGCCTTTTATCATGAAAAGGTCTTTTTTGTTGTATTAAGCTAGATTTTTAGCAAATGACAATTTTATTGATTCTCTAGTGGATTTGAATTAGGTTCCCCCCTTCACCTTACATCTGCTTCTTTATGTAAATTGAGAGGAACTCATAAAATTGAATAAAAAGTAAATAAGTACCTCGGTAGCTATTAGAGGTTTTGCAGTCTCCATTCTTGTTAGGGCTCTCAGACTCGCCTTAGCTGAAGGTCTTTGTTAGTGGTAGAATTTTCTGAGGTGTTCCACATTCCACGACCTAGAGATCTCTTCCCTTGAAAGTGTTTTAAGCTTGTAAGCACCTTTGCCAATAACTTTGGCTATTTGATAGGGGCCTTCCCATTTGGCGTGTAGCTTGCAAGTTTCCTGTGTGGATACTTTATTCTTCCTAAGGACAAGTTCCCCTTCCTCAAATTTCCTTTCGCGGACTCGCCTGTTGTGGAACCGTGCCATTTTTAGCTAGCATGCCATCATTCTTAGATATGCTTGTTCTTGCTTTTTAGACAACAAATCTAAGTTCACCTAAAGCTCTTGCTCATTATTGGGTGTAGGCTCCTTGGTCCTAAAATTCCTTCCACTAATTTCTACTGGGACTACTGCCTCTGATCCATAATATAGGGCGAATGGGGTTTCCCCTGTAGGCTCTCTTGGAGTTGTCCTGTAGGACCATAGGACATTAAATAGATGATCTACCCAGCTAGTTTTTTCTTGCTCTAGCCTCTTCTTGAGCCCTTAAAGGATGATTTTGTTGGCTGATTCAGCCTGCCCATTAGTCTGAGGGTGATGGACTGAGGAGAACTTTTGCTCAATCTGAAAGGCCTCACAAAAGTTCCTGAATGACTAGGAGGTGAATTGTGTTCCATTATCTGTGATGAGAGTATGGGGAATCCCAAATCTGCGTATAATTTCTTTGAAAAAGAAGTCTTGGACTCATTGAGATGTAATTGTTGGAACTGCCTCTGCTTCAATCCATTTGGTGATTTGTGAAATTCACCATTGGCCATTGTTCCTTTTTTCCCCTTCTGCAACAAGTTGTTTTACCATGGAGACGTATTTAGCCATATCCTCATTTGCTTGAAAAGTGCGTACCACTTGATTTACCACCAGCTGGGAGTCACTGTAAATTTCTAGATCTATAATGCCTATCTCCAGTGCGATTTACAGCCCTATGATGAGGGCTTCGTATTCAGTGACGATCTTGGAAATGGTGAACTGTAGTCTTGTTGCATATTTAATTTCTATCCTATTTGGGCCTTTGATGAAGATGCCAATGCCTGCCCCAACTGAGGAAACTGCACCATCCACCATTAATTTCCATGGGGAGATTTCCTCATTGGCCTTGAGCTTCCCTGGGGTCATTTCTACCACGAAATCTGCCAATACATGGGCTTTAAGTGCCTTTCATGGCTCGTAGGTAACACCTAGGCTTCCGATGTAGATCGCCCATTCAGCTATTCTTCCAGAGGCTTATGCCTTTTGCAACACCTTTCTTAGAGGGCTGTCTGTTCTTACCACAATCGGGTGTGGCTCAAAGTAATGTCTTCGCTTTTGTGTGGCTATTAGAAGTGCAAAGGCCAGCTTTTCCAACCTCGAATAATTTAGCTCTGCTTCATGTAGCACCTTACTGATGTAGTAAATAGGCAACTGTTCACCATCTTCTTCCCTTATGAGGACAGCTGCCACTGTTTCTTCTGTGGTGGCCAAGTAAAGGTATAATGTCTCCCCTTCTATTGGCCTACTCAGCAACGGGGGAGATGCCAGTAATGCTTTAATTTCTTGGAAAGCTTTCGAACAATCGTCTGACAATTGAAAGTTTTTGGGGTCTTTCAAGGTCTTAAAGAATGGAAAGCATCTTTTAGCTGAGCTAGAGATGAATCGCCCTAGTGCTGTAATTCGCCCATTCAGCTTTTGGATTTCATTGAGTGTTCTAGGTGGTTCCATGTTGATTATTGCCTGGATCTTGTCTGGGTTAGCCTTGATTCCCCTTTAGGATACCATGAACCCCAAGAATTTGCCTGATTTGACCCCAAAGACACATTTTTCTGGGTTCAGCTTGAGGTTGAACCTTCTTAAGATCTACAGGACCTTTCTTAAGTCTTTAGGATGTTCCTCTGCCCGCCTAGATTTGACTATCATATCGTCAACATAGATTTCTATATTTCTACCTATGTTGTCTTTGAACATTTTGTTGACCATCCTTTGGAAGGTGGCACCTGCATTTTTCAAGCCAAAGGGCATCTTGGTGTAGCAATACGTGCCTTCATGAGTGGTGAAGGCAGTTTTGGCTTCATCAAGCTTGTACATAGGTATCTGGTGATAACCAGACTTTGTATCTACTAGTGAATATAGCTGATGGCCCGCAGTTGAGTCTACCAAGTGATCAATCTGTGGTAGTGGATAGTTATCCTTTGGGCACGCCTTATTCAGATATGTAAAGTCCACACACATTCTGTATGAACCATTGGGTTTCTTTACCATTACTACGTTCACCAACCATTCAGGGTATTGGACTTCCCTGATTACACCTGTTTTTAGCAACTTATTTATTTCTTCGCTTATAGCAATCTGTTTTGGCCAATTATGTTTCCTCTTCTTTTGAACAATTGGGGCGATTGATGGGTCAATGTTCAGCTTATGGACCATAACTTTTTCTGGTAACCCCTGTAAGCTCATCTTCAGTCCAAGCAAAGGTATCCTGGAATTCTGATAGTGCCTACAACGTTTCCTTTAGGATCGCCGGACTTATCTCTCTGACTTTTATCTCCTTGCCTAATCCTAGAGCTTTGTGTTGGAGCTCTCCAACAGGTTCGGCCTTATTCTCATTGGATTGAATATTCTCTTATATGACAATAGTTGAGAATACTCCTTTTAGTGCCTGACAATAGGTGATTCTAGCTTGCCTCTGGTCGGCCCTGATGATCACCTCTCCTTTTGAAGTAGGGATTTTTAAGAGCAGATATCGTATACAAATGCTAGCGCATGTTTCGTTGAGGATTGGTCGCCCAATGATAGCGTTAAATACAAATGGGATGTCAACCACCATGAATTCTGCCTGTAATGCCTTGGTTATGTCTCCTTCCCCCAGTTCCACTTCGAGTTTGATCGAGCCTACTATCATTGTTGATTTTCCCCCTAAGCCTACTAGGGGAGTGTTAACAGAGGACAGTCTGGCTTGGTCCAACCCCATTTTGTCAAACACTTTAAGAGTGAGGAGATTCACTGAGCTTCCTATATCCACTAGTATATTGTGGACCATGCAATTGTGAATCAATGCTTTGACTACTAGGGCGTCCTCATGAGGAGTTACAGTCATCCCTTTATTTGCGGCTGAAATTTGAACTGTTCCAATCTGTTCTGCTGGGATTGCCCTTGAATTAACTGAATAGACTGACCTGACTTACCTTTTCCTCTTAGTAGAACTATCACCTCCTGCGATTCCCCCGGTGATCACATATATGTGTTTGACTGGTCCATCTCTGACCTTTCTATCACCTTCAGCTTTATCACTATTTTCCTCATCTTTGTGATTTTGTCTCCTCTCTTCTCTTCTATCGTTCCTTCTATATTCCCCCTGTCACCCCTTTGATTTCTAGGCCGTTCATCTTGCCTGTTATCTCTTCTTTCAGTGTTTCTATCATTTCTTCGATCCTCTTTGTCATAACTGGGCCTATCCTGATCCTCCTTTTTAACAAATCGCCTAAAGGAGCCAACTTGTATGAGCTTTTTGATCTCTTTTTTTAGATGATTACATTGCTCTGTATCATGGCCTGTATCTTTGTGAAACTGGCAATATTTACGATTGTCCCTTCTCTCTGCAGTGTAAGAGCTCATCCTTCTTGGCCATTCTATTATTTCCCCATTATCTTTGATATGCATAAGGATCCGTTCCCTTGATGTATTAAGAGGTGTACATTTGGAGAGACTGGGGTTTTTGAAACCATTGCCTCCTGCGTTTTTGCTTCTTTTGGGGGATCGCCTGTCTGCCCTTGGTGACAGCTCTCTTTCATATTCCTTCATCCTTTTCAGATAGTATTGTCCATCATCCACCCTTATGGCTGTGTTGGCGAGTGCCATTATTGCTTCTACATTATTGGGGGACTTAGCTAGCAGTTCCCTCCTGAATTCTTCATTTGTTGTGCCATGAAGCATAGCAAAGCAGGCTACCCCTTGGTTCAAATCCTCAATCTTGGCGATCTCATCATTGAATCATTCTATGTATTTACGTAGGGGTTCACCTTCTCTTTACTGAATGGAGAATAGATCTGCTGACACTTTTTCTCTGCCTAAAGGTAGTGGCGAGCTGTCTGAAAGAGTGTATGGAATGAGGAGGCAGTGTTTTGTACCAATCAATAGTGTTCCCCTGTAAAGTGGTTGGGAAGAACTTACACCATACATAATCCTCATTAGTTTGGACACTCATTGAGGTTTGAAATTTGTAGACATGGCTTGCTGGGTCAGACCTTCCTGAATAAACGTCCAATGTGGGGAACTTAAAACCTTTAGGTAAAGGTTTATCTAGGATATGTTGAGCTAAGGGTGATTCGTTCTTCAAAGTGAACCCAGGATTGAAGTCTTGCATGCCCATCTTGCTAATGACTTCTCTAACCTGTTTTTCTATCTTTTCCTTCTCATCTTCCTCCTTTTCTGCTCTTTGGGTGATTTCCTTTTCTATTTGTTCGTTTCCCTTTTGAGGCACCTTCTCCTTAATTTCTAGGACAGAGGGGACAGCTTTCTCCATTTTCTTTTTGGCTTTCTTTTTGGGCTGCTTATCTCTTGTTTCTATCCAACCTTTAATATCTTGAATTTTATCGTCGAACTTTCGGCATGCTTCATCCAGAATTTTAGCTACGTCCGCTACACTGATCATGCTACTTCCCTCCTTTCCCCTTGTGTTAGTAGGATGGGAGGATGCATCATCCATGTCGTTCCCTTCCTTCTTACCACCATCAAAATTGTCCCCTTGAGGTGCAGGAGGGGGAACATATTGAGGGACGTATTCATGGTGACCCTGAAGTAAGGGTATATAGTTTTGAGGTATTCCTAGTGGCGGGGGAACATCGCTATTAAGTTGAGGAATAAGAATTCCTTGATTTGGAATGAATGTAGAGCCTGGCTGATAAACAGATGGAGGAGGTAGGTAAGGAACATTAAAATCAGTTCCTGGTGGCCTTAATGGAGCAGGAGGCACCAGTTGTGGCAAAGAGGATACTGGTAGAGCTGGTATGACAGGAGGGGTTCCCAAGGGTAATGGTGGGAGTCCCGGAGTCTGAGGATTCTGTGTCCCAAAAGGTATAGTATGTAGAGGAGTTTGGTTAGCTGGGGGAACTAAAACTCTTGGTGGTTGTAGAGTTTGGGGATTTTCCTGAGTAAATCTGGGTGGTTGCGACATCCATGCTGGAAGTCTCCCTGAACCAAAGAAGCTAGGGGCATGCCATAGAGAGGGTCATTATTTGCCATGATGAACTGCTTTTCGAACTAAAAACAGTCCACGCTCACCGCACTAATGAAACGTTCAGGATGCCTTTGAGATTGTCGCTTAGCCTGAAGTTCTCTTGAGACTGCCTAACCACCGGAGTTAGCCTACTGATCACCAAAGTTAGCCTATCAGAGTTAGCCTGATCTGCACCAAAGAGAAAGACTTGGGGTGGTCCCTGGGGTCTGACTCCGATGCTCAAGTTAGAGAGATTCTCGGGAGAGTTATAAAGTATTAGAATGAGAGTATGATACCTGATACCCTAGATGGCAGGGGTTTATATAGAGGTAGGATCGACTCCCCTTGAGCCCAGGAATCCTTGTCCTGATTGGCTTTGGAGTTCCCCTGCATAGTAATGAATCAGAGTCCCCCTTGGATTAGGATCCCCCTTATTGGTGTGAGAGTCCCGCTTGACTTAGGATTCAAGGTGTAAGGACACTTAATGGGCTAACATGAGCCTATAATGAGATGGGCCTCATGGGCCTTTTGAGCATAAAGGAGTGATTCGTATCAGACACGAAATACCACAATCACAGTTACAGCCTAATCAGTCGAAGGCAGCTTAAAGCATCGAATGAACCTTTAGTGATCCAATCGAATGATCATTGAAGATCCATCCGAATCTGTAAAACCAGTCCCGTTTTCTAGAAATACCCAAAACACATCAATAGCAAGGAAAACAATACTGAAATCAATGGGCATTGAGAAGCTTACATCTATTTGGGCATAACAACCCAATTAAGCGCCCAGATTGATCAAGGGAAAAATATCCACTCCTCTCTCCAATCCATAGAGTTCAAGTTTATAAACATCATCAACAACATCAAAAATTGAACAAGAACGATCTAGGAAAGGGTTAAGAGGATCAGGAACCTGTAGTGCACCCTCTGAAGCTAGTGGGTCTTTTGGATTGAGACCTTCCATTGGAGCTCCACTGTTGGCCATGGGAGAAGAAGAGAAAAAAAAGAGTGAAGAAGTGAATTGGTTTAATACCAAAACCTAATTAATAGACAGAAAATGAAAAGATTAAGCCTTTGAAGAAGAAATCAAAGAGTCCTAAAAGATTGAGCTTGACAAACCTCTCTTTTGTATCTAATTTTTTCTCTAAGTGTGTAGGTTGAAATTCATATTACAAAAGTTCAAATATTTAAACATGACCTGTAAATCGCGTGGAAGACAGATCTTATCACTCACATGATGTCAATCACGAGCAAAGTCACGCACGTGATGCAAGACGTGATGAAATCAAAAGGTTACTGATTCTCTGGATAAACATTCCATCACGTACGTGATATTATCATCACCAACGTGATTGGATCACAAGCACCATCACCTACGTGATCAATGTATGTGAAGAGGCAACCAATTCTTTAGCTCTCTGGACAAATATGCCATCACGTACATGATTGCACCATCACGTAAGCGACCAAAGTTCCAGTAGCTTCAATTATGGGTGGTCCTCATCACGCCAGTGATAGATTCAATCACTCACGCGATGATGCTTGTCACGCACAAGATGTAACTTAATCACTTGGAAGATTTACTATTATCACGCACGTGATTACACCATCACTGACGCAACCGAAGTTCCAGTAGCCTTAATTTCAGGAAGCCTTCATCACGCCAGTGATGAACTTGATCACGCACGTGAGACTTAAATAAGTTCTGACCGTTAGAAGGATCACGCACGTGATCAATCCATCACCCACGCGACGGACATAATGATTGTCTTTTGCCTAAAAATTTCTATCCGTTGGAAGTGCCTTGAATAGATTTTAATAGCTATATTTTTGGGGTTTATGGCTATAAATACCCCTCTTAATTGTGTTTTAAAAAAAACACACACACATCCTTAGATAGCCAAACTCTTGCAATCAATTTTCTTTAATTTCTTTGTAAATAAATTCATTTGTGAATTTATTATATGTAGATAGTTAGAACTCTAGAGTATTTATTGCTTGGGTTGAGTGATCTTTCTATCTTGTTCAAGTGTCAATCTTGTGAGGATTAGGGAAACACTTGGGAAGGTTTGGTGTTAGCCTTGTAAACACTAGGTTTGGGGTAAGCCTTTATAAATTCTAGGTTTTAAGGGAGCCTTTTAATTCTCTTTGTATAGGTTGGAGATAGCCTTTAAAATCTCCTTGTATTTATTTGTGGTAGTGGAACCCCAAATTGTGTATTTGGGAGAAGTGGACGTAGGTCAAGAGTTAGACCGAACCATTATAAACTTTGTTCATTCTCCAAAACTTCTTTAAAATTTTAATTCCGCACCAATTCACCCCCCCCCCCCTCTCTTGGGCACTTCAATTGGTATCAGAGACTCACAGCTCAGTTATTCCTTAAGTGGGAGCTTGAAGATCAATAGAGATGTCAGGGGATGGATTTGGGAGCTTGAGACCTTACTTCGATGGGCGTGACTATCCATATTGGAAGGTACACATGCAATGTTATTTAGATAGTGATCAAATTGATGTTTGGGATCAAGTTCTAACCGAATAAACACCACCAACCACAACCATTGGTGAGGAGACAAGAACACTTGATAGAAAGGATTGGGTGGAAGCACATCGCAAAAACAACGGTAAGAACCATAAAGCTATGTCTATTTTGCTTGGTTCATTATCTAGAGAAGAATGTGCTAGAGTATTACATTGTACTACTGCCCATGCCATTTGGAAAACATTGGCAAACTATCACGAAGGTACAACCGATGTAAAGAACAAGAGAATTGAGCTTCTTGTTTATCAATATGAAACCTTCAAGAGAGTAGCCGAAGAAAATGTCACCTCTCTCACAAATCATCTTCTAGCTTTGGTGGAAGGGCTAAGAACGCTTGGCAAAATCTATAGCCCGGGTGAAGTCAACAAGAAAATTCTTAGGTCCTTGCCTAGGAAGAAGTTTGAAGCCAAAATTGCTTCACTTGAAGATTCAAAGGATCTCTCCACCATGAGAACCGATGAGCTCATAGGAAATCTCTTAATCTATGAGATGAACTATGATGAAGATGAGAAG
>CANYLF013146227.1:0-15488 GCA_948193215.1 Bocquillonia castaneifolia
ACCTTTCAATTTAGTTGCAAATTTAATCAAACCTTTTAATTTTGGAAATTATGGCCAGATTTTGGATTTTAATTGCAATTTTGACCAATTTCTTAATTGGCATGTATTTTTTTACTAATGTGAATAATTACATCAAGTCCATTTCAACCATATAAGTAAAGACAATGTAATCCATTTATTATTTTTAATTTAATTAAGAGCTAATTTGACTATTTATATCAACAAAAAAATATGCCAATTATAAAAATGGCTAAAATTGCAAGTAAAATTCAAAATCTGGCCATAATTGCCAAAATTAAAAGGTTTGTTTAAATTTGCAACTAAATTGAAAGGTTTGGATTTTTTTTGGTGATTAAGCCTTTAATTTATTCACTTGCTTGGCAAAACACAACCCATGAAGTCAACTTTATGATTCATTTATTATGCTTTAAACACCTGCAGAAGTCCAACCCATTATGTGAAGAGAGAAGCCCAGCATCAGCACAAATTATCGGGGAGTCGAGGCAGGGTGTGTTTCAAGAGCGACTCCGTGCAGAGCGTGAGTCTTTTAAAGCTGTTTTTGAAAAGAGGAGAAGGCGAATTGGAGGACTTGATTTGGAGGAGGAATAGAGCAGTTGAGGAGCTCCAACTTCAAGCAGGTTTTGATACTCAAATTTTTGTTTTCTACACAGTTTCAAATCATTGTTGTATGTAATAGTTATGTTCATTGGAAACCAGGGCACCAGGTGCAGTTCCTATTCCTGTATTCTTGTAATGTAAGCGAAAAACAAAAGCCTATTTGATTGGTGGAATTAAAACATTGTTGCCTGTGTCTGTATTGTGTAACTGTTTTTTTTTCTCATGATGACAAAGTAGAGTGGATTGAGCAATAGGAAATTTTAAACTTCAGAATGTGTTTCTGGCATTCATGATCATATTTGGAAAAATTAGAGAATTAACTGGTCTAAACAGTTAATTTTAACTGATCACATCCAAAGTTGCTTTGGTTTTGCCAAGAAGCTATAAAATGAAAGGGAAGATGAGAAGGACGTTGAAGTAGAACAGTAATGTACTAAACATTGGTTGTGAGTTACTCCTCTAGATGAGAGAGAGAAAAAATTAAGATCAATTTACCCATATTTTTCATATTTAACCACAAAATCTTTAAGAATTTGTTAATATAAAATCATTATCATTTTATCCTATATTTTGAATTATATTTAATGTGTGCCATTGGAAGATTAAAATAAACTAAAGAAAATAATAAATTATTTAAAATAAGTTATCGTCTTTTAGTCAATTAAAATCAATTTTCTTAAAAAAAATCAATTAAAGAATGGAGCTCAATAGTCATAATTTGATAAGTTTTAGGCATTTTAATTTTTAAAAAAAAAAGTTTAAAGGGTAAATTGATACTAATTGATAAGTTCAAGAAGGATTTTGAACCTAAAAGATAAAAAGTGGCAAATTGATATTTTGCAAAGTTTAGGAGGGATTATTCCATAATTAAAATATCAAATGAACAAAAAATGAAAGTTGTCATTTGCTTGTAACTTATACATCATTTTTTTTAACATTAACTTATACATCATTTGAGAACAAAGCGATAAGCATAAATCATAACAAGAGAGGACAGAGGAGTAGATGATAAATATCCTTTAAATTTAAAATCAGTCATTGAAAAATTATATTTTTATCATTAAAATAAATAATTATTATATAATATGATAATTTATGGATTTTTTTTTTTTTTTTGAGTTGGGGAGGGAGATTTGAACATGAACTTTCAAATCCAATACATATGTCTCAACCATCAACCTATTGACTTGTATTTGTAACATAATTTACGGATAATTGAGATATAGAGTAGGATGGGTTTTAATATTAAACTTAAACTTTACGAGGAATGAAAAGATGAGCAATGATAAAATGAAAAGTTGTTTAGACATCATGAAACATATTTAAATGTATTAAGGTAAGTTTACTAAATTTTAATTTTGTTCTGAAATTGGTATTGGATTCTATTTTTTTGATCATTAAATTTTTTGTAATGAGAAATTACCGGTTAGAACCATAACATTTTTTTTTTGCTGATATGGAAACTGAAAAATAAATATTTTTAAATAATTTTTCATATTATTTTACACTAATATATTCGATATTGACTTATTACGATAAATCTTTATTGCATGTTGAAAAGCATAGAAAGTAATTTAAAAAATTATTCATTTTTAATTGCCATGTCAATGAAAAAGATTGTAATTCCAATTGTGACTTTTCATTGAATAAAAATTAAAAATTTAATGATTAAAAAGTCTCAAATTGAAATTTAGTAAATATTTTGAAACAAGGTGAAAGATCAGTGATCTCTAGGATTTAATGGATTTAATACCTAGCTAGAAATATTAACCTAAAGGTAAGAAAATTTTATAAAATGAATGAAATTTTTTCCTAATTTAAGAGTCGGGACATTTGTTCTTTCTTTTCTGGTTACACAAAAAATTGAATTGTATTTTTGGATACAAAGGAGGGAAACGGAAACCCAATAAGATCAATAAGCTCAACAACTCCAGGCAAAGCAACACCTAAATGGTCATTTGATTGAATTATTGATTTACTTAATTAATACAAAAAGAACTTATTAATAAATGTAAGTTTCTGAAACTAAAGCTAACATGGCCCGCCCGCCAGTTGCTGCAGGACATTTCTGGTGCCTGTGAATTTTGCCTGCAGCATATATATAATACAATGGAATTAACTTATTATAAAAGACAGAAAGATAACTAGCATTTAATTTAGCTAGCAGGGCCACAGCCAAAAAGAGATATCATCTCTGTATGAATTCAATTATTTGATGTATTTTTTCCCATTTCCAACGTGAAGACAACAACCTTCGTCTCCACCATTACAACCACCGCAAAGCCCCATTCATTATTCATCATCAGGTTTTAACCATCTCAACTTAATTAATTTCTGAGCATGCATGTTTATCGCATTAATTAAATTTTATTCATAATATGTTCTTATGGAAAGTATATATATGCAGTAAAAAAAATTTATATCAAAAATTTTTATAAATTCAAAAGAAAAAAAAAGAAAATGGGTGGCTGAATCATTTGCAGCTCAATGTCGCAAGTGTTAGAACTAATTAATAAATAATAAATACAGCAACATAATTCAAGTAAATCAATAGAATACATAAATATAGAAAGGAAATGAAAACGTATTCAAAATAAGTTAATATCAAAAGAAAACAAAAGTACAAAATAATGCTCTGTAATTATAGAAGGCTGTCAGGAAGGGGAACAGAGCAGAAGCAGAAAACGGTTGAGGCCTGTACGGGATAGTGTCCTAAGACAGATTCATCCTCCCTTATTTGTGCTGAATGGAACTGTGAACGTCTATCTCTCAGGATACAACAACCGAAGCTTCTGAGCAGTAACACAAACTGTCAGGATCTGAAACTAGACCGCGAGCAAAATTATCACCAGGGAGGAAAGAATGTCTCTGAAAGAGGAAAAATCTGTTAGGATCTGGAACCAGACCGCGAGCAGAATTATCATCAGGGAGGAAAGAATGTCTCTGAAAGAGGAAAAATTTTTCTTATGGAGGAGAGAGTAGAGTGAAGAACAAATTGATTTATCTTATGGAGGAGAGGGTAGAGTGGAGAACAGCAAATCCAACCGGTCCGAACATTCGCATCACCCACATCATGAGGTGGGCCCCCTAACCTAAATTCAGTTGATTTGCACTCCCAACACATGCAAGAGAGAGCCTTTTGGCTACATAATTTACATAACCAATGAATGGTCCATGCTTATAAACACCTTCAAATCCTCACTCACAAATAATGTGAGACTTTGTGTTTTAAGCTCCACAATTTTTCTCAACAACATTTCTAAGTTGCTTATTTTGAGTATCAATTTCTCATTCACCAATTATTTATTTTGAGCATATAATATACCGTTTTAAAGATCTTATGGATTAGAATATAAATCCATAATTTGTTATTTAAAACTCCATTTATTAATAACTTATTATGCCTTAAAATTTACAAAAATCCATTTTTTCCAACAGCAAATAATTTATTTATTTTTATTGATTTATACTTATGAAAGCAATGATGAGGATGGTGATGGCAAAGGTATTATTGTCTTTATTCCATCAATAATACAAGTTCTGATCTAAGAGTTTCGAGAAATATTTGTAGTCCGTCTATCTATTATGACAACGTTGGCATATTCAGCTTATGAAATGGTAATGCAGAATTTGCACAATGCTCTTCGATCTTTACATCATGTGCCCAACTATATATGTGAACCTTTTTTGTGCAAAATTATTGCCTACTCTCATTGTATACACCGAGGTATGTGTAAATTATCCATTGGAAGTGTGGATAATTATAATTACCCCTACTTTCTTATAGTAACTTTCAAATTTTTCGTAAATCAAATGTGTCATTTATCCAAGAGTTGTGGTGTGTGTAAATAACAAATTACCCCTACTAGATAACTCATTAACTTTCAAATGTAAATCACATGTGTCATTTCAGTAAATTCTACGGATAGTTTATTTTTTACAAAGTAAAGTTTACTTTGTCATTTTATCACAATTGAATAAGAAATTAACACTTCATTCAATGGTGAAAAAAATAAAATCATGTCATTTATTCTACGGTTGTGGTGTATACATTGAGTATAGAAAAAAAAAAAATGTTCTCATATAGCAAGCTTTGATAAAAGAAAAAACTAAAACGATAAAGAAGACAACATTAGATTTTTATTAACGAAAAAATGTAAAAAAGCACAAGGGAAAGGAAACTATTACCTTATGGTTAAATTTCATTTAGGGGTGGTTTAGTTAGGTTAAGAAAGAATCAGAATAATAATGGATAATTTTCATTTTTGATATTTGGTCGTTCTAAATTGAGGAGGGAATGTGAATGGAATACCCCTTGATGGGAATTACTCATTTCTTCCCACCCTTTAAAGAATGAAAAATACATTCCCACATGAAAATTAAGTTAAATCATATTTAATTGATCAAATTTATAAAAATTACATGTAATATAAAAATAATAATAATAAGTAGAATATTTTGATATAATAAATAATTAAAAAAATATGGTTAAAATATATTCCCTTTTCCATTCCTTTTCGTTCCATTTCAATTCCGATTGCAATTTGATTTTCAAATTTAATCCAAACCAATCCTAATGATGAAAAAAAAAAATATTATAGGTTGGATTTTTATCCTGGATAATTATGAAACCCTCAACTTTACTATTAGGAATAGGTAAAATGATTTTTTTTTACTCCATAGTACTATAGTGAAACTGCCAAATATAATATAGCGCAATTTTTAAATTGTGTATGGTTGATATATGACGTTTTCAACTTAAAATAAATACACCCTTGATCAGTTTTTTATATAAAAACGACGTCGTTTTGCATTAAAACTACATATTGTTTTACTCAATTTTTTTTCTTCTTCCATGTTGTCTTATTTATTAGAGGTATATTTACCTTAAATTCTAACAGTCAGATACCGATCATGCACAGTTTCAAGATTAGCATATATTTGTCAAATTTACCATAATTTAGGGTATAAAATTTCATTTTGCCTTAGAAAGATCCAGCTGCTTCATTTTTTTTGGCTCAAATTAATATTTCAATTATGAAAATGACTCTACGAAACATTTTTATTAATCATCCAAAACACTAATTATATTTAAATTTTCAGATTTATGAACATGTAAATTCATAAATAATAAAGTTAATTGTTAATATAAAAATAACCGCTGAGAAAAAAATATTCATTTACTAATTATAAATAATTGTGTAATTTTCATAAGTTTAAGACTGAAACGTATATCATAAACTAAGTATATGTAAAATGCAATATAATAGTATTTTTACATATACTAGTGTCGAAAATATTTAATAACCCTGACACTGGTATAATATTGTTCAATGATTCCATTCGTTTACAAATTATATTATTAGCGACTAGCCGACTACTATTCACAATGAATTAGCATTCTATCATATCATCATTTGTTTGCTTGAGGTAATTGGATTATATATCTAGGTCATCCTCGCACATTAGAATTGTATAAATACAAAGCATGATTGTCAATTGTACTATGATCTCTTAACGCTTTACAGATATAATAAGATTGTCTGCTAATAGAAAAATCTATGAAAAAGTTAAAGAATCAAAAACTTGTATAGAAGCAATTCTACTATGGAAATTTTATGTTAACAATTCTAAAACTATTTACAATATTCTCTAGAAAAAATGGAAGAAGAAAACAAACACAACTTGGTCCACCTAGCTCAATTGGTTGAGGTTTTCTATAATAAATTTTTAAATATATATAAAGTTAAAATGTCTATTTCCTGTTTAATCTTGACCAAGAGCATTTGGTGAAATTAAATACATACATATGAGGTTATTCTATTATTTAACCTATCTATTTTGATTATATGAAAATAAAATTACATGAAATATATGTATGTGTGTGTATATATATATATATATATATATATATATATAAACTTCATGTAACTTCTTGAAAATAACCAGAGAAGATTGGTATAATTGATAAAGTCCTTTTGGTTTTAGGAAGAGGTCTAGAGTTCGAGCTTCGCATTCTTTGAGAGAGGATAAGGGCTCAAAAATGGGCTATAACAGGATGCTAGCTCCCTCACAATGAATTAGTCTGGATCCAAAAGGACTAATATATATATATATATATATATATATAATACATACATATGAGGTTATTCTATTATTTAACCTATCTATTTTGATTATATGAAAATAAAATTACGTGAAATATATGTATGTGTGTGTGTATATATATATATATATACAAACTTCATGTAACTTCTTGAAAAATAACCAGATAAGGGTGGTATAATTGATAAAGTTCTTCTGATTTTAGAAAGATGTTTTGAGTTCGAGTCTCGCATTCGTTAGGATAGGATAAAGGCTAAAGAATGGGCCATAACTGGATGCTAGCTCCCTCACAGTAGATTAATTTGAATCTAAAGGACCTGATATATCACTGTAGGTAATATCTATCAAAAAAATTTCTTGAAAAATAGTAACAATTATTTGATAAATTAAATTTACAACTCGTGAGAGTTAACATTAATTAAAGTGATAATTAAAGTCCAAACAAAGTTTAAACTAGTAGTGACACAATTAGTAATTAATTAATTAATTAATTAACATTACTACTGCTTTCTTTAACACCAACCAATTGGAAGGGACGAATTTTAATTTAATTTGATGAGTTACGATTGTTATTTTTTTTTTCTGGAAGCAACAGTTAATGCACAAATGAAACGTTGCTCTCCTGCGGGAGCCAAATATATAAATATAAATGGTCATTCATCTCTTCTCAATCGTCATATATATATACACCCTTATCGACAGAGAGGTGAAATTCACTGCTTCTCTCTCTCTCTCTCTCTCTCTCTCTCTCTCTATCTCTATCATCACGTACAATTAAAAACTCATCGGCATGGCAACTGCTGCCGCTGTATCTAAGCAATGCTTTGCCGTTGCAATTGTACGTAATTCCATGGATTTAGAGTCAGCTGCTTCCACTTTTTATGGCCAACCAATTTCCACTAAGCAATCTCTACTACATCTTTTCCAGCAGGTAATTTATTTATTTATTAATTAAGCAACTCCAATTTGATCAGTTGATGAACTGTAACATTAATTCTTTTTAATTATACTCACCTTTAATTTTTTTTATATGTATATAGAAGAAACAAAGATATCGGCCATTTAATTCTTCACTGTCGATGTCAATGTCTGGTTGGAAAAGTGACCCACAATTGCCCATTGGAGCCATTGAAACTATAACAATATCTCCTCAAGTTCCTTCTCTTGCACTGGCTATGGAATCTCTCAATTCTTCCATTTTTCATTTCAAAGCTAATCCTCCACTTTTCTCTTCTGGTATTATACGTCTCCAGGCAAGTAATTCTTCATTTTTCACTGCCCCCCCTTTTTTTAAATACAAACATGCAGGAATGTTCTCTCTCTTTGTTTTTTTCACTCATTGGTTTGCTTATAATGTCATTTTTTTTACTCCAGTTTTTTTTAGCTTTTAATTTTATTTTTACCGCTGTAAAAATGCGAATGAAAATTCATTAGATGATGATATTAACAAAGTTTTTTTTTTGAAGCAATGATATTGAGTATTAATAAAGTTTTTCACTTTTCCTTTATAAGAAACGCACTTTTTTTAAACAACATATAGTCACTTCACATCTTTTCATCCAATCCAACTAATTTTTAGAAAATTTTTATTTTTTAAAATTACTTGTAGTTCAGTGACTGGTTTATCATTTATTTTCAATATTACCCTTTATCAATGTGGTCTTTTAGTATTTTAAAACTTATACTATTTATAAATGTATAAATACTATACATCATAAAATATTAAAATAATGTCTTTTAACACATAAATAGTATAGTGATAGAAATATTATAATGAATATAAGAATTTAAGGTTTAAATCTCCTAAAAAAATTAATAATTAATTTTTAATAATTGTAGTAAAATTTAAAAGAACAATCAGAGTAAAAACACCGGTCGATGTGCATTAATTTCTCACACAAACTGGAAATGGAGAAATGGGTTTGTGCCAAGTGGTTGGTTGGCATTGAATGGGAGATTCACACTGCCCACGCGATATCTTTCGGCGGGCAAAAGGTCAATTTATTTTAGGACATATGGGCATATCCATCCTTAAACTTGGGTTACAGGATCATTTAAGTCTAAATTAATCTTTTTCAGTAAATACACCCGTAATTTCTATTTTGAGGCCAAATAGGCCAATTTCAGTCTTAATCGGACCCGTGCATATCACTTTGCTGAAAAAACACCATAGAGTTGTGGATGCAATTACGTTAGGAATTGGATCTATTTGCCCTTAAAATCGAAATTGGATCTATTTAACATTAAAATAAAAGTTATGGAGTATTTACCGAAAAAGATTAATTTGAACTTCAAATGACCTTGTGACACAAATTTAAGGATGGTTTTGACCCTTTATCCATTTATTTTATACCACTTGAACTTATGTCAGATTGCCTAAATTACAACTTATCCACAAATTACTCCATTAACAGTTCAAACAAGTCCTAATTTTAACGGGTTTAGCTTGCTTCCGGCTCAAATTTTCATTAAATCCCTAATTTTATAAAATTTACTGAGGTTTATTATTTCATCCATAAAAAACTAATATTTTATTTTTTAACTATATCTATTTACTTAGATAATTAATGGTAAGTAAAAAAAATGATAATTAACTAGTTTTACCATAATTTAAAACTTATAATAAATATTGACGGTTAGATACTTAGATGTAATTTTTGAGGTGAATACACCGATTTATAAAATGGAAAAATTAAGAAAAATTGAGGAAATTAAGATTGGAAGAGAGCTATACTAAATTTCCACCCATCTTATAATAGGCATATAGAAAAGCAATATAATTTTACTAATATTTTTTTTTTCAAAAAAGCCTTATTTTTTTTGAACTAACAGTCTCTTTCTAGATATTTTTTTAACTATTGATAATACATTGCAAAAGAAAAAAAAATATTATCAAACTATAACTATTTCTTAGCTTTTTTTTACCTCTCCTTTCTTATCGTTTTCTTTCCCTCATCATTTCATTCCCTCATTCATTATCACATTTTTATAATCCACAAACTTCACTTATAAACAAGTCTCTCCATCATTTATCAACACAAAACTCGAACATATGTTTGTACATACCGTTATGTTCATCATCAGAAAACTATGTTACGGGCCTGTTAGATGGAAAAGGATGAGGTTGATTGATGATCTTTATAGAGGTTTTTTAGGATGACATTAATTCTAAACAAGTATAAAATAACCAAGATATATATGTTTCCGAACCCTGTACCACTACCTCATCTATAGAAGGTTCATAACATCCAAGTTACTTGTTAATATCAAGACATATATGTTGGTTATGTTAAAATCAACAAAAAAAACTTAAAAAATGGAAAAATTTAATAATTTCTATTTGAGTGTGCATTCAACTTAATACAGATGTCATTTGTTAAGATTAAGTTACTGGTTGAGACGTAATTAATCGACTTGAGCCTCGGGTTCAAATCATCCTCCAACTCAAAAAATAAAATAAAATAAAATAAAATAATAGGAAAGTTGAGTTAGACAGTTGTAGGGTAGCTAGTTCAAATTCGGACCCTTCCATACAAGTTCATGTTATAAAACCCTTTGTACCGTATCTTTCACCACATCCTGCCCTACGTTTGGACATTATAACATAAAAAATGGGCAGTAGCAGCTATCAAGCCTGGGGAAATTGTGGACTACATATATGTGTTATTGTAGATATTTATTTTTAAGTTTCTATATTGGATAAGTGTTGAATTAGCATTTCTTTTGCACCTTTGTAATTAATCTCTGCCATAAAAATAATATAAGTAATCGATCTCAAAAAAAATATGAAATTTTAAAGATAAATTTAATGTAGACGTTTATAGCTATTGGGATAATTCAAAACCAAGCGGCTAATTTCGATTTGGAAAGATAATAATTACTTGATAATCCTCTTTCTATGACTCTCTGTAGTTCACCCTGCTATCGAACCGGTGTGAACATAACATTCAAAATTAATGGACGGAGATAAATTGAAAATTAAAAAATCTATATATTTATTAATTTTGTCTACTTTTATGGAAAAATAATTTCTATAGTAAAATAATATAAAAATAAAGTTACATGTTACATAAATTATAAAAAATGACTAAAATGTAAAAACTTAAGTTTACATCAAATTTTCCAATAAAATATTAATTTTAAAATATAAAAACAAAATAACATATAATATATCAAGTAAATTTTTAAAAAATGATTAAAATATCAAACCACAAATTTAAGTGAATGATTCTAATAATTTTTTTGAAGGAAATTCTAATAAAAATTAATATAAAATATTTTATAATAAAAAAAGGCATTGAATCCAATAATAGGTTAAAGAAAATATTAAAACCATTAAACCTAAACCGGTCTAACAGGTATATGAGCGGGTTTAAAGAATTCTTAGAGGGTTTATGAAAAAATGGTTTAGTCTGGCAAAGGGACCGGGCTGAGTCTAACAAATGGTTAGTAGACGTACCTCCTTGATAGCTTGATAATTGTGAAAATGCTTCATTACTGTTTAAAAGTGGATGACCACATTTGTGGTCATTTAGCACTACCCTTTAAAAAAATGATTCATTGAATGTGTGATAAGCTCAAATCGAGAGAATAAATTCAAGAAGTATGTCCGTGATGTAATTTTCTTATTGACATGTGACATCATGCAAATAATTAAATGAAATATTATTCATGAATTAAATGCATTGAATATCTCACTAAATTATTAAATGCCACTAAATTATTAAATACATTGTGTTGTCATAATTTAATTAAAGTTTTGAGATTGAGTTAAATTGTTTTTGAAAAGGTAACTAGTAACTACGTTAAAATTCAGTTAAGAGAATTTTGTTGGGTCTATTTCGATTGAGCGACCCTGAATTAGTTAAGAGCATAGTAAAGTTGCACTGCCTAATGGTTTGGAAGAAAATAACATGAAAAACAAGGGCGATTTTTGTATAAAGTATACCAAATTGAATAATTAATGTGCTGTGATTGAAATGCAGGTCCCAGTCCAAGAGCAAATCGAAGCAATCCAATGGCTCAATGCACAGAACCATCTTCTTCCACGTTGCTTCTTCTCTGGTAGAAGCAGAAGAGAATATGAAACCGATCTTTTGTTAGACTTCACCAATGGAAATCACCATAATAAGTTAGTCAGCGTGTCTGGTGTAGGTTCTGCTGTTCTTTTCAGTGATGTCCATCCTTTCTCTTACAATGACTGGAAGTCAATTAAGAGGTAATTAAATAAAGACAAATGAAACTTCTTGTAGTGTTATCATTGTATGTCCTTGTCATTGTTGTTATGTACATCTACCTAATTCTATTGTCTCTGTTAATTTGCTTAGGTTCCTGTCACCCAAATCTCCTCTGATTCGTGCTTATGGGGCAATCCGATTTGATGCAATGGCTGACATTTCATCTGAGTGGGAACCTTTTGGTACATTTTACTTCATTGTTCCTCAGGTAAAACAATCAATTTACAAGTTTTGTTTTATGTTTAAAGAGAGTCATGTTATATAAGATTTTCTGCTGAATGACAGGTTGAGTTTGATGAGCTCGAAGGAAGTTCGATCCTTGCTGCAAATATTGCATGGGATAATGCCCTTTCATGGACATGGGAACAAGCCATCGATGAGCTTCAACGCACCATGAGTCAGGTCTGGCTAATGCGCTTGCCTATCTGATTCATCTGCTAGTTTAATGCAGAAAGCTAAAAATTTTATATCTTTTGAGACATTTTGTTTTCTGATTCCAATGCAGATTTCATCTAATATAGTTGAGTTGAATAAAGAAGTCAAGAGAACATTTGTGTTGAGCAATTATCATATTCCCAGTAAGACTTACTGGGATCTTGCTGTGAAAAGAGCTTTGCAGACAATCGAAGGAAGCAGCTCACAGCTCATAAAGGTCTCTTATAGTTATATATCTGTGCCATCTTCCCTCTCGGATAAAATTAGACTGAAACTGTTTTATTGTAGCAGATTGCATTTAAACCGTTGATTTCTGTGAAACCTTCATGAATTGCATCATTATCAACAATATATATGTATTCCGCTACGCTACAATGAAGCACTATATGTGAATATGCTCCAACGCTGGTAGCTTAATTCTGCCTTGTTGAAATTTAGGTTGTACTTGCACGTAGCAGCAAAGTCGTGACTGCAACTGACATTGATCCTATATCATCGTTGGCTCGTCTGCAGGTACTTTTCTATGGCTCATCACTTACTGACATTAAAAATTAACAACTAGCAGGCCTAATGAATAAGGATTTTCCTACAGGTTGAAGGAAGGCATTCTTATCAATTTTGTATTCAGCCAGAAAACGGTCCAGCATTTATTGGAAACACGGCAAGTGATCATTTGATCGTTTATGCCATAAGAAAATTATGCAATTGCACCGTAAATCTGTGTGGTTTTCCTCTATCCTGCAAATGTTTAATTCTTGAACTATCAAAAATGATTTTGCATATTGCTCAAATTTGTGGACAACTAATTTCTTTTGAGATATACCCTTTTTTTTTATCATTAAATTGAGATCAATTAGCAATGTTCTGTTTTTTACTAGTACCCATGTTTATCAACAGCCAGAGCAACTATTTCACAGAAAATGTCTAGGAGTGAGTAGTGAGGCATTGGCTGGAACCCGTGCCAGAGGTGGATCAAAAGCTCTAGACCTCCAAATGGAACTTGATCTGCTTTCCAGGTTTATTATGATACTTTTCACTTGATCATTTGCAGAGTCACTATATATATAACTGGAACGAACTTCAAAAGGCTCAAGGTCAATGAGCAGTTAACTTATTTTTCATTAATAATTTACTAGTCCCAAGGATGACCTTGAGTTTTCCATAGTACGAGACAGCATAAGAAGAAAACTAGAGGCAAGTTCAATACTTCATTTTCAGTGCCTTTGCTACGTTAATAAGCTGCTCTTTAACATAATTCTGCTGTTGATCAGATAATTCTGCTTATTGTGAAGATAGTAAAAAATAACTGCTATATGAGAAGTAGAATTCTTACATTATATTCTACTTTGCAGGCTGTGTGTAGCAGAGTAGTAATTGAACCAAAGAAAGCAATACGAAAATTCCCAAGAGTTCAACATTTGAATGCCCAGTTGGCAGGACAATTAAATAGTGAAGATGATGAGGTAAATGAAGACTGATATCTTTATATTCCTCAAGTATGTTGCAGATTCTGATAGTTTTAGTTATCGAACTTACAATACAATTTGCTGTTTCTTTTACAGTATGATATCTTGTCTTCTCTTCACCCAACCCCAGCAGTTTGCGGTTTTCCAACAGAAGAGGCACGCCAATTTATTACAAAAACCGGTACGTGCATGCATCATTCTGCTTTCTTTTCTTTTTTAATAGGAAATTACATTCTCCTATCCAAATTGTACTCAAAAGGGTGTTTATTTAACTTACCAAATTAACCATTTATATCACTTAATTAGTTGGTTTGTTCACAGAAATACTTGTTTGTTGTCCAAAATTGTGCAGAGGTATTCGATAGAGGAATGTATGCTGGTCCTGTTGGCTGGTTTGGAGGGGAAGAGAGTGAGTTTGCTGTTGGCATCAGGTCAGCATTGGTACAAAAGGTCAGCTCTTTTCCTCTTCGGTTACTATTTCAAGTGAGATACTGTAACTTGATGGAAGAGTGACTTCTCTAAATTATTTCCGAGCTGATGACTGCTAGTGGCGAATCCACATTGAGGGCAACGGGCACCTGACCTGCTGCCCCATAAATTTTACTTGATATATGCTTTGTTCATGCGTTATCAATTATTTTTTCTACGCTAACTATTTTGAACAATAGGGCCTGGGCGCATTGATCTATGCTGGGACAGGGATAGTAGAGGGAAGCAATCCATCTTTAGAATGGGATGAACTCGAACTCAAAACATCTCAGGTTTATATTCATTCGATAACTCAGAATGTAACTAGCAGTTTCAATGGAGTAAGTAAAGTATGCTAATATGATTTTTTTTTTTCTCAATCCTTTTTAACTTGATTTGCTGCACAGTTCACCAAATTGCTTAACCTTGAGCTCCCAACAAGGGAAAACATTGAAAGTTTGAGGAGAATAAAAGCTGAAAATTTGGGAAGAATCAACTAGCAAGATTCGTGTTGAAGAAAAGCAATGAAATTTTGGGGAGAATCAAGTGACAAGGTTATCTTTACATTAATATTATGCTGGTTTTGCTTTATTTTGGTCGTGGTCTGCTTTCTTCAATATTGTATTATTGAAACATTACAAGTAAATTTTTGGAATTGCTTCAATTAAAAAAAAAGAAAAAAAAATAATTGGTATGTTATGGTTTGTTTTTTCAGACTATATGCTCAAAAATCTATTAATATAAATTAAAGCAGCAATAATTTATCTAAAGTAAAGCAGCAACAATTTATTTATTAATATAAAGTAAAGCAGCAACAATTTGTTAATATAAAGTAAAGCAGCTATATGATTTATTAAAGCAAAGCAGCAACAATTTATTAATGTGAAGTTATCTATATATGAGTGGAGTGACACAAAACATTCTGCCTTCAAAAACATCTATCAATCACATAACAAGCCCACTTCTCTTTGCAAATTAAAGATCATTAATTTTCTTATAACAAAGCTCAACAATGGCCAATGTGGGAAGAAAAAGAGGAGGGGCTACAGTTGAAGAATTTGTGCCTTCTGCAGCTTGGACAGAGGATTCAGATTCCCATTTTCTACACGTTGATCTTCCTGGTATATATATACGTTACATTTTCATTTTCTTTTCTAAT
>CANYLF013146784.1:0-14545 GCA_948193215.1 Bocquillonia castaneifolia
ACCGAACCGAAAACCGAAAACCAAAAATTTTGAAAAATAAAAACCGAACCAAACCGTTCAACCAAATAACCGAACCAAAGTTCATAAATCGGTTCGGTTTGATTCGGTTTCTCGGTTTGGTTCGGTTTTTGCACACCCCTACTTTTGTGTTTACAGGTGAATTACTCTTACCCTATGCTTTGGTGTATTTTATTACTATCCCTTACATCTTCAATATTATATTACCTCATGTGTTTTAAAATTATTATACTAAAAACTTCTTTTACACATTTCTAACTATTAATTTATAAAATAAAGGGTTAATTTGATAAAATAAAATAGATTTTGATCTAAAATTTTTTAAGTATTTTCAAATCCATCTAATTTTTTTATATTTTTAATATTTCAATAAAAAAATTGACTAATATTTAGATAAAAAAATTATTAAAAATTTATCCAAAATGTTTTATTTTTTATTTTTAAATTTAAATTTGAATGAATTTGAAAATACTTTAAGTTTATAGATTAAAATGCACTTTTTATTTTATCAAATTAACCTTCTAATTTGTGAATTAATAGGTAAAAGTGTGTAAATGGAGTTTTTAGCATAATAATTTTAAAACATAGGGGGTAATAATATAATATTGAAAATATAGGGGGTAATAGTGGAATACACCAAAACATAGGGGAGTAATAGTAGTTTACCCTAGTCAACTTCTTGAAAGTTTCGTAAATACAATTTACCCTCTTATAGTTTATGATATTACACCTGTAACCAGAACCAAATTATTGCTGCTCTCAATTCCTCCAAAAAAAGGAATCAGAACCGAACTGTAAGAAGACGATTTGGATTCTAACACCGACAATTTTGGTTCTATTTTTCAAAAACTAAAATCAAACCTCAGAGAATGGTTTCCGAAACCAAGTCTGTATCACACACACATATCAACTAAAACTAAAACGTTCAAACTTAGATTCATAAGAAAAATAAAATAGTAGAACTATTATACAAGGAAAACACTAAATAATATTTCGGATAAAAATCCTCTCACGTTGATTTTAAACATGAGAGGTCATGTTTGTTTGATCTCAGCTATTAAATTTAAAATCAATGGCTGAGATGTTTTTATCTAAAATTAACAACTCACTCTTGGAAATTTAAATTTAAGTTTTTGATGAAATCTTAACCATTAACTTTTTAATTAATGGTGTAGATTATAACATAACCTCTCATGTTCAATTTTAAACATGAGAGGATCCTAATCCTAATATTTCATCTATATATATAGTCTATAAATCCTCTACACACACATCAACTAAAACTAAAACGGATACATAACTGAGTTCAAACTTAGATTCAGAAGAGAAATACAAAAGTAAAACTTTTATACCAGGAAAACACTAAATATTTCATTTATATATATATGGTCTATAAATCCTCTCCATGTAATGGTGTAGTTGCTGGATTCTCCATGACTTGAATTGTTTGCTTTGGAGGCACAGACAAAGCAGCAGCAATAACAGGCTTGATCCTTTCAATACCCTTAATAATTATCAAGAACAGGAGTCTATAAAATATGACCATTCCAAGCAAGATGGCAAGATTAACCCACTTAGAATATCCCAATTCCACCTGCCAAACATCTTTCAAAATTGAACCACCATCAATCATAGCAACTGGCTCTCCTTTAGCTTGAATTACATTACTTTGAAATCTTAGGCCTTCAAATTCATTCTTGAACATTCCTTGATATGCATATTTATGAAAGGCAACATAGTAAAGTGGGTACTTCCAAAATGGCTTTGGAAGATCATTTGGCAGCCTAAAAAAGCCGCCGCCTAAAACCATAAGGCCTTGCAAGCCAGCGCCAGTAATGATGCCCATTAGGAAATTAGGGACGATACTTGCTACTGCCATCATTATACTTTCAACCAACGACATGCAAGCGTAGAGTATTGATGCAAAGCATAAGAAATGTTCAAATCCTCTTTGAAGTCCTGTAAGGTAGTATGCTATTGCTCCAGGAATCAGTGAAATCATTAGCAAAAATGGCATTGAAGAGAGTGTGTTGCCAATCACAAATGCTGTTACTCCGTAGTGCCCATTTAATCTTTCTCGTCCGAAAACCTGATCAATTTATTATGTGGTAAAAAAAAACTAATTGTTTTAGTTTCTATAGTAAATTCGTACTTTAATGGTGCTTTACAATTGTGTACTCAAAGTTAAAAGACTTTTTTAAGTAGTACTTTGCACAATAATGGCTCAAAACCAAAAAGTTACGAATAGAATCTCTACAAGAGATTCAGAGTTATTTGCTGAACGAAATTATTAAGTGAACTCAGTTCTAAATTTTTTATTTAAATTATATATACATATAAAATTTTTTGGATGGATCATGATTTATTATATACTATGTAAAATGCGAGTTTCACATGTGGAACTTAATTACACCTAAAATCTACATATTGTAGAGATATCTCATTATCAACCATGGTTCATGAAAGCAAGTCATATATAAATAAGTGTGGCATATTTGATAATTTATGGATTTTAATTAGTAATCCAATTTATTTGAGGTAAAAGAGAATACCTTCATTTCCTCCACAAAAGAAGGGAATCCACCAATGGACATAAAAGTCAAGAACGTAGATACGAACATGATCATTGAACCTCTAGCCTGAATCGAACCATAGGTAAAGCCAATTTCATAATAAATGCTACCGAGGCCAAATGCCAATGCGATATAGATAAGAAGACGTAGCCAGTAGTATCCAATGTCACGGTACATGTTCACAAATGATCTTTTTGTAAGAACAACACATTGATTAACGAAACTAGCATTGCTTTCCTTCACCTCCAAGCTTTGTCCAAGCCCAACATCCTGAAAAAACCTAAAACTTTTAGCTCTAAATCATGCAATACTTTATAGTATATGCCATTTTGTTTGGTTACCTTTTTGCATATTTGAGCAACATTAGATAGTACTTGTTGGTAAGTTTCTGATGATTTATATGACTTTATGAGGATGCTAAGCACTTCCTCTGAGGGCTTTATTGCTCCTTCTAAGCCTTGTTCAATATCCTGATGATATTAATGCATTTCTTAATTTTGGTTATATAATGATTAATGTTTTTTTGGTAATATATAATAATTAATGTTGAAATTGATAAATATGAAACATTTCTTACCTTCTCAAAATCCTTGTTTATGGTTTTCAGGAAGTGATCAGAAGGATTCTGATGAATTGGGCAAGGGAAACCATTCATCCCAAAAAACTACATTCAACCAAAAAGAATGATTATTAATTAATTTCAAAGTGAGATTAACAATTAGACCTATTCATTGGACTGAGTACTATCCACCCACTCAAGCACTCTATTTCACTTTTAAATCTGGCCAGAGTCGAAGTCTATATTAGGCCGAATTTATATCAACGGACTTAGATTTTTAATTTTAATAAAATTATAATGTAGGTCTAGAAAGGCTCAACTTGAACCCACAATTATCCTACTTAAGTAACTGGACATGAATAATGAAATATAGATTTGAACCGAGTCCAGGCGGATTTGGATTTGTCCATGCAAAAGTCATACTCCATTGAACCTGACTTGAGCTCGCCCGATACCAAATCATGAAGTTTTTTGTGCCACTAAACAAATCTACCGTACATCCAAAAGGAGCAATTAATTGTTCAACAAAGGGTCAGCCATGTCCTTAAAATTATAACACGGAATCAAATAAGGATAATTTCACGTTTTTAGACCATCTAGATCCACAACTTGTGATTTTAGTATCAAATAAGGACAAAATTTAAAAAAATAAAAATTACACATTCAATAATATATGCAATATTAATAAAATTTTACCAATAACTATTCCAATAAATTTAACATATTTTTTAAGACAAATATACAAAAAAAATGGTATCGTTTTGATATATTTTATATTTTATATTATTTTTTCAATTTTATTCACTAAAAAATAAGAAAAAAAATAATTTGTTGGCATAAATTTTTTTTTTAAATATATAAAATTTAAAATACATTTATTATAACACACACACACACATATCAAATGAAAATTCATTTAAATGAATTTTTTTAAAAAGGTTTAAAGATATATAAATAATTTTTTTGTCTTCATTTGATACTAAAATCACAAGTTTGTGGATTCAAATGACCCACAAATGTGAAATAATCCTTATTTATCCCGTGTTACAACTTTGGAAATCTGTCTGACCCTTTGTTTATTAATTTTTTTATTACTTCACAAATAGCTATAGATGGAAAAAAAAAAACAAGCTAACCTCATTTGCTGCAGAAGCAAGACCGAAATATATTGTTTTACCACCAGATAGGAGACACAGATTGTTAAATAGCTGAAAGACTTCACTGCTAGGCTGATGAATTGAGAGAATTATAGTTTTTCTATTTCCATGGTTTCTATCCATGCTAGCAATTCTACTCATCACATAATATGATGCAGCACTATCAAGCCCACTTGTTGGTTCATCAAGAAAGAGAAGTTTTGGGTGTTTAAGGATCTCAATACAAATGCTAACTCTCCTCTTTTGACCACCACTTAGCCCTTTAGTTCCCCATCCTCCAATTCTTGTATCCATGGCATCTTGTAAGCCCATTTCTCTTATTGTCATTTCTGATCTCTCTTTCTTTTCTGATTTTGACATTGAGTTTGGCAATTGAAGCTGAGCTGAGTAGTAAACTGCTTCTCTCACCGTTAATGTTGACACCAAATTATCATCTTGCGTTACATATGCCTATTAGTTACAAAAACATAATCATACTGATCAGTATGGTAATGAACCATAATCAAATTGATTCAAATGGATTATTATTAAAAATCAATTTTAAACACGACTTGTTAAGACGAAAACATTTAATAATAGCAAAATCATAAATTATCACGAACTTTAGTAAAATTATCAAATCTATCATATACTTTAAATCAGTACAAAACATTATATCAACTTTGCAATTTGTTTTAAATCTATCCAACAAAAGAAAAATGCATATGATCTATACATATTCAAGAAATTAAATTGATTATAGGACGTAAGCCATATAATATTTTGTCTCGATCTTATATATTTTTCTTTAGTTGGATATAAATGATCATTCGGATATGCATAAAAATCATTCACATTTTCTTTGGTGGGATATATTTGACACAAATTGCAAAATTGATATAGTGTTTTGTAATGATTTAAAGTATGGGATAAATCTGATAATTTCACTAAAGTTGATTATAAAATAGATGATTTTGCCTTTTAATAATCACACTTTTTAAAACCGTTGTAAAAGTTTAAGATTACAATTTCACCTTTCTTGATTTAAATCCATTTGATCCACATAACATTTTTTATTAATTAAATTGAAATTTTAACACATATATTTTATCGAAATAAGTTTTATTATTGTATTTTTAAGATTTTGGATTTGGGTGCTGTAATATCAGTTAGTTAGATAATATTTGATTAATATATAAAATATATTAATATAACATGAACCTAGCAAATAAATTGTATTTTTTATTAAGTTGGAGTGGTAATTCGAATATAAAACTCTCAAGTCAACTATAGGGATTAGATTGTATGTTTCTTTTTAATAATTTCGAAAGTGTTTGTCTCAAACTTAACACTTTTCACCCTCTATCTTTCACATGGGTAGTACCAGTCCACCCAAGGTGGATTGGTTGACTAGATCGTATGTTCAATAATTATGTGAAGTGTCAGACACAAATTTCTTTCATCAAATGTAATAGGATAATT
This sequence comes from Bocquillonia castaneifolia, assembly GCA_948193215.1. NCBI lineage: Eukaryota > Viridiplantae > Streptophyta > Magnoliopsida > Malpighiales > Euphorbiaceae > Bocquillonia > Bocquillonia castaneifolia. The sequence goes on from CANYLF013146784.1 coordinate 5,769, forward strand.
TTTATTAACTGTTTTGATTGTACTATATTATTATAATTTTTTTATACCAGTTAAAATCATTTTTTTTATCAACACTATTATTATATGTTTATATTCCTCACTTAAGAATCATAACTTTAAAACTCTATCCATTTATCAAAAAAAAAAAAAAAAACTCTATCCATATTGAGATATTTAGTGCGTGTCTAATAAAGTATTTTTTTAATTATTTTACTGTTAAAGTTTTTATATATTATTTGACATTTTGACTTGATCACTTTTTAACAAAACAGATATTATACGTTTTTATTTTATAAATTTACTGAATTCTTTGGATTATAAAATTAGATTACGATTATTAATTTTTATCTCATATAAGAAAAATTAAATTAATTCTTCATATTATTTGTATTAGGCTTAATTATCAAAACAATCCTATATTTTGAACTTTGTAACAAAATTAACCAATTCTTTAACGATTTTTTCATTAAACCCTGTATTTTGAATTTTGTAACAAAATTAACCGATTCTTTAATGCTTTTTTCATTAAAATCTATCCTTCCATATTTGTTTCTTTTTTAACATTCCGATTAAAAAAATATTAATTTGGAATTAAATATAATTTTTTATTAAGAAAAAATGTTGACGGTCAGCATACTGAGCCGTCAGATATACAGTATTTTAGAAAATACACTTTTTAAAACAATAATATTAAAACCAAAACACATGAAATTTGAAAAAAAAAATACAATCATATGCAACACGTGTGTGTGTATATATATATATATATATATATATATATATACCTGATGAAGATAAACAGACAAAGGAGAGTTGCACTAGAAGGAAATAAATTATGTACATATAATAATTAAATTTAATGATAAAAATATATGCTTATAAAAAAATAATAAAGTATATGCTTTCTCGGATCACAGTTATTCTTCCTGCAATTTACAACTCTTAAATGCAGATATATATAACACCTTTTTGAATAATATCAACCAACAACATGTTAAAAAATAAACAAAAATGAAAATATAAGGTTTGATAAAGAAAATATTAAAGAATATGATAGTTTTATTATAAAGTTCAAAGTACAAGATTTAATGAAAAAAAAAACACTAAATAATTAGTTAATTTTGTTACAAAGTTCAAAGTATAAGATTTTTTTGATAATCAGGCCTTTGTATTATAAATATAATTAATAGTGCTTGTTAATTTTACAATTGTACTTTTCTGTTTTAATGATTAAAATGAGAGTAAAATTATCTTTAAAGTAAAATAATATTTTTTATTCAACAAATAACTAGTAGCTCTTCCATCAAAAAAAAAATAACTAGTAGCTATTATTATTGTTTTATGTGAAAAAAAAAATTAAGTTCTGAAATGAATTAATTTGGAATAGATTTAAAGTATGCGAATTAGATCAGAATAGATTTAATAATACTTGTCAATTTTACAATAATATTATATAACCTTTTTACTGTATTGTATAAAAAATAAACTATCTGGATGAAAAAAAAACTGAACTTAGAAGAAATGATTTACATCACAAATAAAATTTAGCATTGCTTCAATTTTGGTATGAGAATATTATTAGATTCTTCAGTCATATAAATGAAACTTTTTCGGGTGAAAATAAACATTGGTTTCTAATTTTAAATAAAATTCAAATAGCTTACATATTGAAGAACTCAAAGTAAAAGAAAAACCCTCATATATGACTTGAACCTTTTGTGCCCTTAAATTTATCTCAGCCTTTAATTTTTTTTTGTTTGATTTAATTTGTACATAATGTTTGTTCAGTTTCGAATATATCTAAGCTCGTTTGTCATCTAATACGACATATTTTTCTCCATCATTTTCAAGACATGTACGCTATAATTGAATTGAATATATATGAAAACAAACAAATTTAAAATATATATAAAAAGAACATAAATACTATCAATTACTTAATTAAGTTAATCACTATTGCACAGATTTGGAAAATGAATATTATAAGTTTATCATTTAAAATTTATTTAAAAAAATTTAGAAAATTTATAAAGGACATCATATCAATAAAAAAACATGTTAATCATTCGATGCACTCTTATACACACACACACACACACTCACGGGGTATGGTTCAAGTGGTAAAATCACTTGGGTTTGCAGGCTTTACACCTGAAGGTCGAGAGTTCGATCATTAAGATTGCATGGGGAGAGTGTGTTCCCAAATGGAACTCACTTGACTGGAATTATTCAGGACTCCAAATGGGGGTCCGGATGCCCTTGATAATAACAATTATCAAAAGGGCTAATGTTCAATTATAGCCCCAACTTATCGAATTGTCTCAAATATAGGCTCATTTTTAAAGTGTCTCAGTTTGAATCCTGAACTTTACGAGTTGTGTCAAATCCAACCAATCCCCTTCAAAATGACACCGTTTCAGACCAAAATAACTACCGTTTTGAGGGGAATTGTCTGGATTTGGCACAACTCGAAAAGTTCAGGGTTCAAACTAAGACACTTTAAAGGTGAGGCTATATTTGAGACAGGTCGATAAGTTGGGACTATAATTAAACATTAGTGATAATAGTCTTTTATATCCTCACCTTTCCACCAAATTTCAATTCTATCCTAACCTTTTAATTGTTTCAGTTTACTCCGCCATGTTTGCGAATCTTTTCAAATCTATGCAATGCTGACATGGCAGATTTTGAATGTTGCCACGTGCACAAAATGGTTCCAAGTGGCACCATTAGATGTTGGACATGTCAGCAAAAATTACATGATTGGATAGATTTGAAACATAATATAAATGATTGGATAGATTTGAAACGATTCACAAACATGACGGAGCAAACTGAAACAATTCAAATATTAGAATAGAATTGAAATTTGGTGAAAATGTGAGGATATAACAAACTATTATCCCTAAACATTATCCCTCGTCAAAATATACACACACACACACATTCTCATACTTTTTTCATACATTTTTTTATTGTTTTCTAATTTTTTTAAAATATTTTATTCTTGTTTATTTGTGTTATCATTGACTCAAATTAAATTCTACTCCATTCGTCCCACAAACCTTGCTTAATTTGATCACCTTCTGATGTCCCAAAAAAGTTGCTAAGTTTCAATATTTATCACTTAATTTTCCTTATATACTCTTATTAATGACACTTGTGAAAATTCCAATGCATTTTTTCCATTTCCAATCAAAGGGTAAAAAGGAAAAAACACAAGACATTTATTGCTTTTCTTAATCTTAGTAAAATTGTCAAATTTAGCAGCTTTCTTGGAATGGAGGCAATATATATTTTTAATTAAGAGTATTGTATATAAGTAAAATAATAAATAAGACTACATATATTGAATATCTAATTAACATAAATTTAATTAAATAAATTTATAAAAATTATGTCAAATAAATAATCATATATTTATTAAATAATATAAAATTATTCAACTTCACTGAAATCATGAAAAATAAATAACTTCATATTTATTAAATAAAATTAACATAACATTTTAATTGGAAATCATTTCTAAAAATTTCATTAAATAAAAATTTAACTAAATGACCTATTCAAATTAATATATGTTATTTAAAATTCAAACCAAATAAAAATTTAAAAATTTTTAAAAAGGAAGAACCAAACTAAATTGAAATTGACCGATTCGATGCAAGTTTTTGGTATGGTTTGGTTTTTACGCACGTGGTGTCGTGATTCTAATTTAACTATTTTAGCTCCTTTTAAAATGAAAAAAAAAATTTATATTGTTTAGTTATAACTCTCAGCTAGCTGTCAAATTTAATCACTTCTTTAAATTCTGGCAGTTTGATTTATTAGCATCTTTTCGTTCAACGTCAATTTTAGCTAACTTGAAAATGTCACATACCATGTGTGCAATAGTCAAAAATAATAAAATTTTAAGAGTTGTGGGTAAAATTGACAGATAGCAAAAATAATAAAATTTTAAGAGTTGTGGGTAAAATTGATAATTTTATTGAAAGTTGTAGCTAAACAATATTGGATGTGTCATTAGTTACACATGACACTTCATCAATAGCTCACATATTTTCAAGTTACCAAAAATTGACACATAATGAAAAGATGATGGACCAAAGTGTCAATTTTTTTAAAAAGAGTTAAAATTGACGGCTCACTAAAAGTTGAGGTTAAACAATACATTTTTCCCTTTTAAATTTTATTTGAAATTTTTATTCAATTTAATCCATTTTTAAATTTTGATTGCAATTTACTTCAATTTTAAAAAATTACCTCATTTTTATATGTATATGCTAAAAAGAAAATCTAATTTAAACTTAAGTGATTAAAAAATTAAGAAATATTTTGAATGAAAATTTTGAAAAAAAATCATAAAAATTAAGAAAACACATAAAAAGGTTACCCTTTTTATGCTAACTTCTAAAAAATATTACGAATTTTATTGAAATGATTAATGATGGATTTCCTTTTAGTTTGCACTGGCATGCACCATTTAACTCGTTTAATTCTTTAAGTAAATTAAAAAAAAAAAGAATAAATAGCTAACATCGCATCAACATATACAAACATTTGACAACTAAAAAAAACAAACATACAAACATTTTATATTGTTGAGTTATTTGCTAAAAATATAAATATAATAAATCTCTTTTACTTATCAAAAAAATAATAAATCTATTTTTCTTTCAATGAAGCAAGCGTATCTACTTTACTACTTTAACAGCACTTTCAAAAGAAAATTAGGTTAAGGGAATATATTAAAAGTGTTACTTTGCTTTAATTAACTAAAATATTTTCTTCTTACAGAAGTTCCATAAGCAAGTGCTTCTTTACGACCATTGATGAGGATATCTCCAGTTTGTCTTATGTTTGAATTCAGTCTCCCTGTAAAAAGTGCAACATTATCTAGTTATAAATTACAAGTTTCAGGCAATAATATTATTCTCTGATCGAACATATATACATATACAAAGACATCTCACACAATTAATTATATTCAATAATTAGAAACAAAAATTTTAATTTTCATTCTATTTTCCAAATTCCAAACGAACTGAACCTAAAATGTGTGGAGACTGAAAATAACTTGTTTAATTAGAAGAAAATAATTAACCTGCTAAAGCGTCGAGAAGGGTTGACTTGCCACAACCTGAAGGACCCATAATTGCTAAAAGTTCTCCAGGTTTGGCATATCCAGTTACACCTTGAAGGATTGGCCTGTTTCCATGTCTTCCATTAGCAACTGTAACCCATAAATCTTTCCAAGTCAAGAATACAACACCTCCATCAACAATATCATCACCTGATCTTCCTCTAATGATCGTTGTAGTACTATTCGTTTCTAGTTCTAATGCACTCTTGATTTCTGAAGCATCATCTTGTTGAGATGATGAATGATGAAGAAAAGAAGTCATGATATTAATTTGTGTCTGTATGTTCGTTTGGTAGAAATCCTGGCATCTTACATATAGTTATAGCTGGATATTTAAGAGATCTTTGACTACTCATTAATTCATTAAAATAAATCCAATCAAAAAAAATTCATTAAAATAAATGTGCAAACAGGTATATCTTTGTAGTTGAGACATTGATGTTTAAATCCTCATCCTCGACTCAAAAAAAATTCATTAAAATAAATTATATATTAATATGAAATATTTTATAATTTTATTTATTTTCAATTGCTTATTATATAAAAAGTCTAAAGAAAACGATACATGTCACTCCCCAGCGAGTGGTATAAATGATAAAATGTCATTTGGTCAATGATAGAAGTCTCAAGCTCGAGTCTCGAGTTCTAGTCTCGTCTTCATTGGGAGAAGGCAAAGGAATTCTTAAGAGTCTAAAATCTAGGTGTCAACTTCCTCACAGTGAATTAGTCTGGGACTAAAGGACCTGGGATATCACTGAGACAACTACTTATCAAGAAAAAAGATATGTGTCACTCTTACTTACTATATGTCGTTCCACAGATTATGACTTATGATGATATAATGCACATATATTTTAATTATATATAAAAAAGCATATTTTGGCCTAAAAAAACTTAAAAGTTTTGTGGATTAATTCCTTAACTACAAATCAACTCATTTGGTCCCTTAATTATGTGAATCTGTTGATTTGAATTGTCAATATCCTTTGTTTTTTTTTTTTGAGAAAACCATAATATCAATATAATAAATCAAAAGTCATGCCAACATTCCTGAGGATCTGATAAAGAAAACGATGCCCTAAATAGTCTATGAGCAAACGTATTGGCAGATCGACGAATAAAAGAAAGAGTATAGCACTTTGTTTTTCTAAAAATCATTCTACAATCAGAAAATAACAAACCAAATTATGATCTATCTTCCTCTTGACTTCTGATTGCCCTCACCACGTTAAGAAAATACAACTCCACATCGATTCCTTGCAGCGTGTAATCCTTAATCCATAACAGATTAGATTGAACTCCCACAAAAAGAGTAGAAAAAAAACTCCCACATAATAGAAGACAAACAAATCTCTCATAAAGAGAGAGCAAACCTATACTAAAAGATGAAAACATCTGATTTATTGAAATTAACAAAAGAAAATAGATCTAAAAGGGGGCTTATAGTAGGTGAAAGAGCCGACGACAACCCAAACAAAAAAGAGCAAAGAGTGTTTCAGAGAAAAAAAGATGGAGGTGGCTAGGGTCTTTTCTTATTTCAATATCCTTATATATAACCTATTATTTCATATGTGTAGATGAAACAAGTTAAACAATATGTGTTATGAAAACTTTACAATTGGATTTCAAAATAAAACTTAATTTTAAGACATTGAACTTATACTCTACAAGTAAGGTCGTATTGATTTAGGATCTAACTCAGGTTAGTGATGTGCAATATGAACTTCAGAATTGGAAGAATGAGTTTAGTATGTTTATTAGAATCAAATATGAATATTGTAAGTTAGAGATACATGAAGATGTCATAAAACATCTACAACTTAAGAACCATAATCTTATGGGTGAAATGAGATTACCCCATGAGGTATAAGCTATTATACCAGCATGCTCCCACGTTTATATATTGCCATTTTACTCCCCCCCCCCCCCCCCCCAACAAAACTCATTGCCCATTACCTGTAGATACCTTTTGTTAGTTTTAGATTACTTTTCCTTTAAAAAATAAATAAAATGACCGATATTCCCTTTCATTTTGTCAAAGAGAGAGAGAAAAGACACTTCTCCTTTTTTTCCCTCCTCTTTTCTTTCTTCCTTCTTTTTTTCTTCTTTCTCTCTCTCGTGCAAATCCATATCATGTTTCTTTCTCTCTTGCTCATCCACTTTTCTTCTTCCTTCTTCTTTTTTTCTTTGTTTCTTTCATTCTCTTTCAAATCTAATATTTCTGTCAACAAAATATGAAAGAGTTACATCCCTTTAGTTACGAATTTTCATTAAATCGACAAATAATTTTAGTTGGTGTTGGTTGTTTTGAGATTAAATGATTTCATCTCCTCCATTTTTCTTGTCTTTATGTCAATTGCTTTGAATGAAAGAGGATGTGAATTTTTTTATTAAAAGAAATTAAAAACATAAGCCTGGAATCTTTAGATCCAAGTAAAAGTGGTTTTGAATTTTAGTGTATGATTCTTTTACTATTCCTTTTGAATCAAATGGATTTTGAATTTAGTAATGGGTACGATAGAAAATGAAGGTGCAAGTGTGGTTTAGGTTTGCTGTAATTAGTACTGGGTCGTTGTTGATTGATGGAGGAGAGGAGGTTTTCTAGGTGGGTTTTGTTTGGAATTTTTTGCAGTTATGCTGGCGGAGAGATGGTTGTGTTGGGAGTATTTTGGACATTTTTAAATATTATTTCACAATTGATTATAAAAAAATGAGTTGACCAAGGTTTTTAACCTTTAAAAACTGACGGATGGTTATTATGGTGTAACAGTGAAATAGTACGAGGAGTAAAATGATAATATATAAATGTGGGGGACACACTGGCACTACTAGAAAAATCCGATTTAGAGACGGATTTTAGAAACGGAATTAGAGACGGATTTTGATAAATTAGAGACGGAAAAAAAATCCGTCTCTAATTCCTTCTCTAATTAGATATGGACATAAAAATCCGTCTCTAATTCCCTCTCTCTAATTAGAGACGGACAAATAATCCGTCTCCAAATCCGTCTCTAATTTTGGCGGGAGTTGGCGCCAAATTATTAGAGACGTATTTTTTTGCTTAGAGACGGGTAATGTCCGTCTCTAATTAAAAACGGAGAAAAATTCGTCTCTAATAATTTAGCACCAATTCCCGCCATTATTAAAGACGGATTTAAAGACGGACTTTTTGTCCGTCTCTAATTAGAGACGGATTTAAAGACGGATTTTTTTTCCGTCTCTAATTATCAGAAAAATCAGTCCTCCTTTTTCTTCCTGTTTCTAATTTATCAAAATCCATCTCTAATGAGATGTCCGTCTCTAAAATCCGTCTCTAAATCAGTGTTTTCTAATGATTTTATATAATTAGTAATTACAATAATTAACTATAATTAAATAATAATTAATATATATATTTTTTAAAAATGTATAATTAGTAATTAATAACTATATTTAATTAGTATTACATAATATCTAATAATATATCTTTGTTAATTATATAAATATAATTATAAATTATATATAATTAGTAATTAATAAATATATTGATTATTAATTACAAATATAATTAATAAATATGTTTTGTTAATTATATATAATTAGTGATTAATATAATTATATAATTTTTAGTTATGTATAATAAGTAATTAATAGC
>CANYLF013147188.1:0-10456 GCA_948193215.1 Bocquillonia castaneifolia
CGTTGTTTTGTTTTTTTTTTATATAATAACTTTTGATTTTTATTAGTCCACCATGTGTGGCTAAAGGTTTAATTCCGGTTCAAGGGTGAATCGATTCCGATTATAATTTTGTAAGGCTTTGAACTAAACGAGAATTTCTTCAATCCAAGTAATTTTTATTTTCTTATTCTTATTTTATGAATTATTTATATTGATTAAATTGACGCCTTAATTCAATATTTATTTTTCTATCGCTATTCATGAGTTTGTGATCCGTAATTGTCATGAATGATTGAATTGAGTAGCAAAGAGTTGGCTCATGTGTGTGTATATTGATGGCCACAATTACATAGCTTGCATGATAGGCTCTAGGGAAATAAAAATACAAGATTGATTTAATTGCAGATTTTCTGAATTAATTGATTTTGTTTTAGTCATTCTCACTGTTCTTAATGCTATCATTTAATTTGATATGAAACGATGATGCCCAGTTGAATTGATGATAAGATTTGATTTGAGCGATTGTTTGGGTCTATTATATTAGGAGAATAATTGCTTTCTACGGCTTTTCTAATTAAGTAGACTAAGTTAGATTGAGAAATTGATTTTTAAGCCTATGATCGAAATTACAAAAGGATGAGATTTACACCTTTAGATCGGAAGTTTGTTAAAATTGATTTTTGTTAATTTAAATATTTTTACTTTTTATTAATTTCTTGTTAATTTAATTTAGTTTTAATTCAATTCAACCTCCCCCCCCCCTTTATTTTATATTTTTGTTTTTCAGCTTTGAGAAATTAATTACATAGTTCTCTTGGGATTCGACCTGGTTCCACTATTCCTACAAGTAAGTTTATGTGAATCAGTAATTATTTTGAAGGGCTTCGACAACCCGTTCAGTTGTAGACAGTCCAACCACATTAGCAAGAACATTCTTTGCTAAACTGAGACGAATTTGACTGGCAACTTTCATATCTAGCTCCTCCCAGTCTTCATCGCTCATCGTGGATTTTCCTGAGTCTCCACTACTATCACCGGACACTTCTGAATCTTTTCTACTGGTCAGGGTTGGCTCTCCCTTCAAGACTTTGTACAATCCAAACTGGATTAACAAATCCTTGACTTGCACTTGCCATAAGGTAAAATTAATTTTTCCATCAAACTTCTCAACATCAATTTAGTTGCTGACATTTTTTTTGCATTTTATTTTAGTGTAAAACACACACTAAAACTCCACCGCACCAAATGTACTTGTAGTCTTAATAAAAACAGAGTAAATAATAATCTAACTTATTTCTGATGTGGAGGGTTTACCTTAGTGGCAACCACAGAGCATACGATAAGTAGATATTAATACCCCAATAAGGCTCTGATACTAGTTGTTGGAAAAAATTTTCCTATTACCCCACAGACTACCTTTAATAAAAAAATAATAAAATAGTCAAACAACCATAGAGAAATTAACAAGACAAGGATTTACGTGGAAAACTCCAAATCCGGAGAAAATCCACGACCGTTGTCAAAAGACAACCGAGAAAAATATTCACTATGTGAAAAATTATTACAACCATAAAATATAAAATATAATATTTTTCTCACACCCAAAACCCAAGAAAAATACCCAAACGGTATCCAGAAAATTTTACCCAAACCCTCTAACCCTCACAATTTTCTTGAATTTAAAACACACCCGACTGTCTCACTCACACCTCACAATATTTTCTCTCCCTCCCGTGTTTGTGTGAGCTGTGATGTGTTTAGTGTTTGGTGTGTATTGAGATGTCTAAACAAATGGCCTTTATATAGGCAATTTAACAAGCAAATGGACAAAGAGGAATCGGTGAATTCCGTGACGCAATTCTTGACTTCTTCTTTTTTTTTTTTTTTTTTTTTTAAATCATATCTAACAAATACAACCTAACGAGCCACACCATCTTTCTACACCACTTCAGCTAATGGTCCGATCTTTTCCGTTCCTTTTGGGATTGTAAAAATTGGGACCGATACTCTTGATTGCGAACTTGTAGCTCTGGACTCTACACTTTTATAATTTCCATTGCTCAATATCTACAAAATGAAAAACCATCTCAAAAATAGTGTTACCAAATATTACCAAAAAAAAGTGTCAAAATGTCTACGACAGTACGACACAATAATTGAGTGGGATTTGTATAGACATGGAAGATTCATATACCGTGAAAAATTATCCCTGCACTTGCCCCGTTTTTTTTTTTTATATATAATTTTTCTAAAGTTAATATCTTTTTAATATATATATATATACACACACACACAGTGGTAATTGCCGGTAGTTAGTGCAGTAATTCATAGTTGAAAAAAAAGACTTTAAACTTATAGAAGGAATTTGGCAGGATTTTTCTTGCCTGAACAATTTAATTCAAAGCAAATTTTTTTCTAACTTGGCAATTGGCATGTGGCATGACTAATGAACACTAAGTAGTAAATATTTGAATTTGGAAACTTCAAACCTGTAATGCATCACCAATATTTATTACTAAGGGTGTGTTTGGTATAAATGAATTCCACAAAATTTGTGGAATTTAATTGCAATGTTTAAACTTTTTGTGTTTGGTTTAAATCAAATTTCATTTGGAATTCTAATTTTTAAATATCAAGGAGACCAAATTATATCCCATCAAATTTAATGGAATTTACAAATAATATCAAACTAAAAGAATGATATTTTTATTATGATCAAAATACCCTTAAATTTCATACTTTTGATTTTTCATAGAATTCATTTACAAATTAATTCTATCTTCTTGTTGAAATTGAACCAAACAAACCCTAAAGCACGAGGGACAGGTGGAATTTCCATCCATTCTCCTTTTTTATTGTCATCTACATTCTCTTCAACTTTAACATAGAGGCCACCAATGCCATCTTGCAACAGAATAGTATGGGTGCCCCAATTTTTCAACCCAATTATTGATTCCATTTTCCCTTTATCTAATTACCTATTTTTTTAGCTTTTTTTTATTAACTTTTAATCTAATAATTTTTACTTTTTATTATTTTTTACACCAAATATTTATTAATTTTTTAACCTGGGGGAGGGACAATGGCACCCCCTAACTTCGCCATTAAAAAAATTTCCTATGTAGATTTTTAGTATATTTAATATTGACCCCCAAGTTATTAATTTTTTTTATATATTAATGCATTCAAGGTACGGAAGTGCATCATTTCATAGCAATCTATCATATGATAGTATGCACTGAAATTATGATTGTCAATCTGGAAACAGAAATTTTAACAACTCAAATAGCATAATAACATTCATAATTATATGGAAATTTCTGGCTGAAACCTCTAAGGCGTCATTCTAAGAAACTTGACCTGGTATTTAGATAAGAATTTTCACTCTTATAAGAGAAAAATAACAAGGAAAAATTCATTTCAAGTTATGCAATGTTGTAAGGCTAGAATGTTATCAAGTCCTCGATAGATGATCATAACATAGGATGTCAAATTTCTATCTTCTCCTTGACTTTGATTACCTTTCTCTGTTTCAAATCCTTATATTCTCAAAGTTAAACGGGAAAGAACAATTCTATGTCACCATAGAATTCACAAAAAATAACTAAAGTTCAGTAACTGCAAATTCGATACATAAAACTGCAATAGAACTCAAAAAATAGCTTGATTAGGGGGAAGTCAGCAAGTAACACAAACAGAACTTTAGATTTACCTGTACAATAAATGCAAAAGGATTTAGACCTATCCAATATTACAAAATCACATAACTGCCATGTGGACAGCAAGGCGTGCCCGCGGAGGTGTCCAATGGCAATGGTGAGCTGACTCACTAATTTGGGATCAATTTTAGTTTGAAAAGGATGTGGAGTCGCCACCTGAATTGCATCGGGATCACCTAGTGATAAACAAACAAGTCGGTTCCTTTGGAAATACCTATCCGTCATCACTCCAGATGATTTCTGAGTTCGGAATAAGTATACCAAACTAAGGCAATTTTCCATTTAATTAACTAATAAGGTCATTATTTCCTACAGCAGACAAACAATATAAAGTGATAAATCACCCAGAAAGTAATATGACACTGGTAAATATAGGATGAATGATTTGCCGTATTATTGTTTCTAGCCAGTTTTATTTCTCTGCTTTAGATCTGCTTGATTAGCCCTAATCCGATTAAGTTCAGTTTGCTGTAACGATGGGTTTCTATTTATTTTGATGATATTTACAGAGTGGATTATTTCCTTATTTATTTACATGCAAGACATCCACAGTTAGTTTCTAACCCATTTTACATTATTTATTGATTAATATTTGGACATTAATTATTTATTTATTACCCAAGATAAGAATGGCAGGAATATACGTACACCCTTAGAAAAAGGAAAGGTGAAATGATTTTCTACCTGTTTTAAACCTATTTATTTACCGAGTTTGATTATTTAAATAGATTAATTAACTTAGCATTTATTTAAGGTGTCTTGGCATAAAAATAAATAAAATTTAAAGTTATTATCAATCAACTGATTGGTCCTTTGGAGAACAATCGATCGGTTGATCTTAAAGCTTCGATAGGAGCTCGATCTTCAAGTTCCTTTCTGCATACAAATCAACCTTTTAATTGCTTTGAAGGACCAACCGCACGTTTGATTAAAGGACCGATCGAACCATTTGTAAGGCCTAGGGCCAAGTATTTAAAAAGAATTTCGGTACTACCAATCAATCAACCAATGTAAAACTAGATCAGCCGATCGGTTAATTGAAGAACCGAGTGAACATCTTCAAAGGACCGATCGGCCCTGTAATATGGGGACCAAGACTTGGCATCTTGAATCAACCTGTATTATTACATATTGTTCCAAATAAAATACATGCAGCAATAAAGAAGGGCCTAGAGAATATAAAGAGACCCTAGAATGGCTAAAAGGTTGAGTTTTGGATGTCTTCAAAGGTGTTAAACCAAAAGCACATTTTGGTTTATATCTCCAGCTCTAGGACTCCAAACTTCAGTCTGTTTACTCCAGCGGCGCCTCCTCCACACTAAGATGTTGTAAGCATAAACAGAAAATAAGATAGGGTTAGTTGGAAATCATGCAAACAAGTTGCAATAACTGTGAATGAATATATAACATGAAAATACATGACCAAACTCAATGAAGGATGCTTTGAATGCTTGTGGATGGTTGGTTGCCCTCAGATTATGATTTTGTACTGTTGTTGGTAAAGAAAGCTCTTTTTCTGCCTCACTCTTTGTTCCTTTTTCTTTTCTTTTAAATGTGCTTTTTCAGCTTAAGAATTGTAATTCCCCCATCCATCTATTTTGAGCTTGTTTATATAGGTTCAGAAGGTAGGGTTAACGTCAGCTCTTATACAAGTTGTTAAATCACCCGCTTCACAGAGAATAACTATAAATACTCTCTAACACAAAGAAAAGGAGAGATCGACTCATTGCAAAGACCCGATCGGTTCTTCACCACTTGACTTGTGAGTCATTCAATTAGGCCTTTAAAACTTGTCTGAAATAGTGGCTCATGATAAGTCAATTAGCCGATCGGTCTATTGCCAAAGAACCGATCGGTTGATCAAAGAGCCGTAAAACCCTTTTGAGTTCAAATCATCCCATGACATCAACCACGAGGTATAGAGCAGGGCCCTATGCTAGACCGTATTCATCACTAGGCTCCAAAACTGTTTCCACAAACTTGCATCCAAAAATTGAGTGTCTACAGTTTTCCCCACTTTGTGAGAGTTTAGCAATATCAATCTATTAAATGGATAAATGAACGACAAAGCATACAAGCATAAACACATATGTAATCAAGGATACAGAAAAGGATACAGTTCAGGTGGTCGATAGTCATCTCCGAATTAAGTTAGCCATCTCCATCAATAGTCATCTCCATTGATAGTCATTTTTAAAGAAAATGGAGGTAGCCCGTCTCCGTAGAAAATAAGGGTAGCCATCCCCATAGGTAGCTGTCACCATGAAAATGGAGGTAGCTCATCTCCAAGAATAGCCATCTCTATGAAATGCGAAGGTAGTCCATCTCTATAAAAGATGGGGATAGCCCGTCCCCAAAGAAAGTGGAGGTAGTCCATCTTCGTAGAAAGATGGGAGTATCCTATCCCCATAGAAGGTGATCTCTATAGAATGGTGGTAGCCCGTCTCCATAGGAAGTTATGTCGATGAAAATAAAGGTAGCCCGTCCCCACAGAAGGTGATCTCTAAAGAAAGGAGGTAGCCCATCTCCACAAGAAGTCCTTTCTGAAAAATGGGGGTAGCCCGTCCCCGAAAAAAATGGTCTCTAAAGAATGAGGGTATCCCGTCTCCATAGGAAGTCCATTTGAAAAATGGGGGTAGCCCGTCCCTGAAGAAAGTGGTATTTGATGAATGGAGGTAGTCCATCTCCATGGGAAGTCCTTTCTAAAAAATGGGGGTAGTCCATCCATATAGAAGGTGATCTCTGAAAAATGGAGGTAGCCCGTCTCCATAGGAAGTCATCTCTTATGAAAATGGGGGTAGCCCGTCCCCAGAGGAATTATCTCTGAAGAATGGAGGTAGCCCGTCTCCGTAGGAAGTTATCTTTGTGAAAATGGGGATAGCCAGTCCCCATAGGAAATAATATCTAAAGAATGGAAGTAGCCCGTCCTTATAGAAGTGGTCTTTATGAAAATGGGGGTATCCCGTCCCCATAGGAAGTTGATCTATTATAAAGAGAGAGTTTTTGAGTGTTTCTCCTTTATAAATAGAGAGGTTGTAACTCCTATTATTTTCTCATAGTGAAATTCTTCTATTCTTACCCGTGGTTTTTACCCTAATTTGTTTAGGAGTTTTCCACGTAAAATCTGTGTGTTCTATTATTTGATTATTTTTTATCTTTATTTTCTCAAATTATTAGCTGTGGTCTTACTCTATCCGGTCCGATTTTCTCAACAAATGGTATCAGAGCCTGACTTGGGTGTATATATATATCTATTTACTGTATGCTCTATAGCTGCCACTAAAGTGGATTCTCCACATCAGAAAATAAATTAGATTATTATTCACCCTTGCAAGGTGTCAAGAGTCCGGTAGGGGTTTCAAAAGTTGTGGTATTTTGAAAAACAAAATATACCACGAGGAAGAGAAAATTACGTGGAGTTTTCTGCTGCAACCCGTTTTGGAAACGAATGTCGAAATAGTAATTGATGAATAGTAAAATAGTAACTTTTACATGAATTATTGCATGATTATTGTTTCATGCACTGTTGAAATAGTAAAAATATTTTAGCAGCCAGGTACTGTTCAAATTGTAGCAGGGGGGTACTGTTCACAATCATTGCAGTAGGGGGGGGGGGACTGTAGCAGGATACTGTTCACAATCATTATAGTAGGGGGTACTTTTCATTTGTTACTGTAGTAGAGTACTATTCATGATACTGTTCATGTGAAATAGTGGGAGCTAATTTTTGCTCAGAAATTTTGTGATAGAAGCAATGGCGGAAAATTTTAAGATTGAAAAGTTCAACGGGAGAAATTTCTCACTGTGGAAATTGAAGATAAAGGTTGTATTGAGAAAAGACAATTGTCTTGCGGCTATCAATGAAAGGCCGATAACATTCACAGATTACAATAAATGGAATGAGATGGATGGGAATGCTATTGCAAACCTTCATCTAGCACTTACAGATGGGATATTGTCCAGCATTGAAGAAAAGAAGACGGTAAAGGAGATTTGGAACCACCTTACCAAACTGTACGAGTCCAAGTCATTACATAACAAAATATTCCTTAAGAGGAAACTTTACACCTTGAGAATGTCAGAATCTACTTTAGTGACAGAGCACCTTAATGTCTTGAATACTCTTTTTTCTCAGCTCACATCTTTGGGCTATAAAATAGAGTCTCAAGAACGTGCGAAACTTCTACTCCAAAGTCTACCTGATTCGTATGATCAACTTATCATTAATTTAACAAATAATGTTCACTCCGATTCTCTGGTCTTTGATGATATAGCAGCTGCTATTCTTGAAGAAGAAAATCGGTGAAAGAACAAGCAGGACAAGCAGGCAGGTTCTCAACAAGTGAAAGCCTTGACGGTGATGAAAGGGAGAACAACAGAACGTGGCACAAGTGGGAGTCACAATCATGGTAGGTCAAAATCAAGAAGTAAGAAAACTTTTAAATGCTACAATTGTGGTAGGAAAGGTCACCTGAAGAAGGATTGTTGGAGTCTGAAGAATTCCAATCCTCAAGGGAATGTGGCAGGCACTTCAGATAATGGAAAAGTATTGTGCTGTGAAGCAACAATCTCAATGGAGAGCAGGAAGAAATTTACTGATGTATGGCTTCTTGACTCAGGAGCAACTTATCATATGACCTCTCGAAGAGAATGGTTCCATCATTATGAACCTATCTCAGGAGGATCTGTGTATAGTTGTGAAGATAATGCCTTAAAGATCATAGGCATTGGAACCATCAGATTGAAGATGCACAACGGTACAGTTCGCACTATTCAAGGAGTGCGACATGTGGAAGATCTAAAGAAGAATTTGTTATCTCTGAGACAGCTGGATGATCTTGATTGTATTATCAAAGTTCAGAAAGAAATCATGAAGATTAGCCGATGAGTGCTTGTAATCATGAAAGGAGAAAAGATTGCTGCAAATTTGTATATGCTTTTGGGAGAGACTGTGCAAGAAGTAGAAGCATCTGTTGCTTCAAGTAGTTCAAGTGAAAGATTTGCAATTGTATGGCATCAGAAGCTTGGACATATGTCTGAAAAAGGCATGAAGGTTCTTGCTGAGAAAAATCTACTTCCAGGTATCACAAAGGTGTCACAACCCTTTTGTAAGCACTGCATAACAAGCAAGCAGCATCGACTACAGTTCAACACATCCAATTCTAGAAGCAAGACAGTTCTAGAATTAGTTCACTCTGATGTATGGCAAGCACCGGTTTCATCACTGGGAGGAGTGAAGTACTTTGTGTCCTTCATCGATGATTACTCCAGCAAGAGCAAGGGACATGTGTTTATAATTTTCAAAACTTACAAAGCGCGAGTTGAACTTGATTCAGGCAATAAGATAGATAATGGAGGTGAGTACACTAGAAATGAATTTGATAGCTTTTGCAAGCAAGAAGGCATCAAGAGGCAGGTCACAACGGCATACACTCCTCAACAAAATGGAATGGCAGAGCAGATGAATAGAACTCTGTTAGAAAGAACAAGAGCAATGTTGGAAGCTGCGGGTCTAGATAAGGCATTCTGGGCAGAAGTAGTCAACACCGCCTGTTATGTGATTAACCAGTCTCCATCTACAACAATTAATCTAAAGACGCCGATGGATATGTGAACTGGGAAGCCAATTGATTATTCAAACCTCCATATATTTGGAAGTCCTGTGTATGTGATGTACAATGCCCAAGAAACTACAAAGTTGGATCTAAAATCCAGGAAGTGTTTGTTCTTAGGATATGCTGACGGTGTAAAGGGGTATCGCCTGTGGGATCCTACTACCCGTAAGGTTATAGTCAGCAGGGATATTATCTTTTTAGAAGATAAATTGAAGGGAGAAGATGATAGCACTTCAAAAGTAAGCTCAGAGACTACAACTGTACAGGTGGAAAAGAAGTCTGTGGAAGAAGATTCTTCTAAAGTAGCACCAAAGCACGAAAAGGAAGAGCCAGCCGAGTTTGAAGAGGAAGAGCCAGCTGAGTCTGAAGAGTCAAAACTTGGAAAAGGGAAAACATGCAAAACTTATACCAACCTAGCATAAAGATTATGTTATGGGCAGTAATGTTACATACTGTCTTCTAACTGAGGAAGGGGAGCCATCAACTCTCCAAGAAGCAATGAGTAGTTCAGATGCATCTCAGTGGATGGCAACAATGCAAGAAAGAAATGGAACCTCTACATAAGAACAAGACTTGGAGCTTGTGCCACTACCACAAGGAAGAAAAGCTATTGGCAACAAATGGGTCTTTAAGATCAAAAGAAATAGTGATGATCAAGTGGAGTGGTTTCGTGCAAGATTGGTGGTGAAAGGATATGCTCAGAAAGCGAGGATTGACTTGAACAAAATATTTTCCCCTGTGGTTCGACTGATAACTGCTCGAGTAGTCTTGGCAATGTGTGCTACATTTAACTTACATCTAGAGCAGTTAGATGTGAAAATAGCTTTTCTTCATGGATCTCTAGAGGAAGAGATTTATATGCTCCAATAGGAAGGTTTTGAAGAAAAAGGGAAGCAGAACTTGGTTTGCAGATTGAACAAATCTCTATACGGTCTAAAATAGCCGCCGAGGTGCTAGTATAAGAGATTTGATTCCTTCATCATGAGCCTTGGATACAACAGACTTAATGCAGACCCTTGTGCATATTTCAAGAGGTTTGGTAAAAGTGATTTCATTATCTTGCTGTTGTATGTAGATGACATGTTGGTAGCAGGCCCTAACAAGGATCATATTGAAAAATTGAAGGCGTAGTTGGCTAGGGAA
>CANYLF013147293.1:0-28819 GCA_948193215.1 Bocquillonia castaneifolia
GTAACAGGCACTTTTTTTTAAGGGGATGTCTCTCCAACTTTCTTTTTCTAAAAATAATTTTCTATCTTTTCATAAAAAGTTTAGTAGACAAAATTAAGAAAAATACAAATATACAGAACAAGAAAATTCAACTAAAGACCCAAACATCCATCCATAACCATTTAGATTTAAACTTTTTTTTTTGAAAAATTCTTAAAAAATCATTTTTAACACTTGTGCTACATGGAATTTAAGCATGAGGTATTTAATCACAAATTAGTTGTCTATATAATTCAGTGATTAATCAAACCAAATCAAATTTTAGCCCTTTGGCTCAATTCAATTTAATTTTTTTATTAGAAAAGGATTGGTCATGACCAATTATGCTCACTCAACAGTGACATAATTTTAAAATATAATTACGATTAGAATATTTGATTTTTTTTTCACATTTTATTTTGAAAATTGAGATTTGTTTATGAAATATTTTGTACTGTAATTAATTCTGCATATAGTAAAATGGGTAATCTAGCTAGTATTATATAACATGTAATGTTATGATTGATTTAGTCTATATAGATTTAGTCTATATAAGAATTTCTGGGAAATGTTTCAACTTTTTTAAAATGGAGAGATTATTATTATTATTTTTTTTTTTTTTACATTTTATTTATCAAATTGTATAACTATTTGAAAAGGCCTGTTCAGCGAGTTTATGGGCTAGTCTATTGGTGACTATTTGTTGGCTGATAACAAAATTGGCTAATGTTCTACGGGCCAGGGCTTAAAGATAGATGGAGGTTGCTTTTTTTTTTTTGAACTGATAGATGGAGGTTGCTGCTCAGCTGTAATGTGGTTGGATAAATAAAAGTGGTTAACCATGTTAGATCAATTAAACAAATTCTTTTTCTCAAAAAAAAAAAAAAAATCCAATAAAAAAATAAGCAAATTAATTATTTTATTTTGCTAATTCTGTGGTTAGAGTTAAGAGCAACAAAAATTGAATTTGTGTATCTTTATGAAATTGAAAATTTATTTTTAAAATGATTGAATTGTAAGAAAAATATTTTTTTAATACAACATTTTCTTTTCTTAATCTTCAGAAAATCATAGAATTTGAAAAAAAAAATTGAATTTTACATATAATTTAAAATAGTATAGTAAATATAATAACTATTAAGTTTTGTATTAATTTTAATTTCATTAAACATTAAATCCTATATGCTCTTTTAGAAACTTGAATTCTAAAGGGAGAAATTATTAGAAGTAAAAATAAAAATATTCATTAAAAAGAGAAATTATGCTAGCAACATTTTCCTTTTACACTTAAAATAAAAAAAAAAAGTGTTAAATAAAATGAAACATCAAAAAGCATAAAATTTTACAGACTAGAATTGCTCAAGGAAATATTTTGATCTAATGTAAATCTCAAATAAGTTAAAATAAATGTAATTAATCAAAATTTAAAATTGGAATTTCAAAAAAAAATTAGAATTGAAAAAATAGTTTTGCTTAAAATTGGAAGATTTATATAAAAAAATAATCAGAATTGAAAAACACTGAAAAGTGAATGCTTTTTGCCTTTTTCATTAAGCCAAAACTTAATTTCTTTTACGAATTCAAAATAAGACTTTTTTTTTTTTGTTTAGTTTTTATAGAATTCATTATGAAGTCATTTACAAATGAATTCTTATATTTTGTATGAAAAATCAAAAGTATGAAATTCAATGGTATTTTTATCATAAGGTTTATCCATTGTTATTTGGTGTTTTATTTGCAAATTTCATTAAATTTGAAAGAATTTGGTGTAGTTATAATTATTTTCATTTAAAAAATAAACTTTCAAATGAATTTTGATTTAAAACAAGCACAAAGAATTTTGAATTGTAAATGAATTTCATAAAATTTATGGAATTCATTTATACCAAACACAATATAAATGCATCATGTCATGATAGATTTTTTTTTGATAATTGTTGTTACCTGGAGTATTCTAGACCCTGTTTTACAGTTACCCAGATTAATCTCCAGTTAAGAGAAGCCCCTAAAAGAGGGGCCCTCTCCTCAAGCAGGCCTACAGGACAAGTAGCTCAATCTGGGGATCGAACCCCTGACCTTGCCACGCGCAAGGTGTGCAAGCCCATGATTTTGCCGTTCGGACCACCCTGGTTGGGTTTTCATGATAGATTATATTATTTGATTCAAACAAAATCATAAACGATTTTTTTTTCAAATATATTGTTTTCAGCTAGTGGGTTAAAAAATATATATATTTTTTATTTCTCATCGTGAAGGATACAAATGTAGGAACTTTTGAAAGAGAAAAGAGATTCAAATTGAATAAATAAAAAAGGATAAAATTATCGACACAAAATGATAGGGAGTCAAAGTAAATTATGTTTAATACTGTTTATAAAATAGGATACACTATAAAAGATGTGATATTTCCACTTCAGAGAGAAAATTTTATGTTACAAAGAACAAAAGCAAGTTTTGGACCTAGCTAGTATCAAAAAAGGATTTGTTATCAGCCAGAAGAAGAAGAAGAAAGCAATTAATTAATTGAAGCCATCACTAAAATTTTTGTTCCATTTAAACAAAATAACGATTTGAGACATAAAAATTAATAATAAGAAGGAAGTCAACTACAAGTAATCCTCTAAAGCAATATCGACAGGAACATGATATCCATAAACCATGGTGTAATCATCCAATTCATCAGAAGTAAACTTAGGAATTCTCCAGCTTCTTGCAACTTCAGATTCGTGGCCACTTGTTAGAAGCTCTAACACTTCACTCATTGATGGTCTCCATATTGATGACTGTCTCACACAATATGAAGCTGTTAGCACTACATTGTACATTTCATCTTCCTCAAATTTTCCTTCTAGTCTCGGATCAGCTAGTTCTCTTATCTTCCCTGATTCCATAAGAGGCTTTGCCTACACATTGTACAACCCAATCTATTGTTAATCATAAATCATTTCTTGTACCTAAATTTTGGGTGAAATTGTACTCATTCTAGTAGTTTGATTGACAAAGATGGCATACATTGTAGCTTTAAGGCATAGTCTTGTGATTTTGGGAAAAAATGACCGCATTTTAATATCTGAGTCATTCAATAATGGTCCGGTCTATCTATAATTCAGATTTATCTAGAAAGTTAGTTTAAAAAATTATAAATCTGAAAAATTTATTTGAAGTTATTTTTCACTCAGTGACATTTATTGATTTGTGAATAGTTTATCAATAGACCACCATAGCCTTCACCTGTATCCCGTAGATTTCATTTATAAAATGACATCTGCACCCTGCATTTGTTTGTCTGTTAGGACCTAATATAAATGACTCTTTTTTTTTTGTGTTTATTATTTTACCATTAATTGGTCACTAAAAGCAAACGAGAAATCCCATTTACCAATTAACACCAGGTGCATTACCAATTAAGCTTATTTGGGATTAAGATGATTAATTGGACTTGGCCAATGGTATGTGATAAATATAGGAGCAAATAAAAAAAAGAGTAGATATGTGAAATACCCATAAAAGAAGGTTTTGCTTTGATGAATCAACAGGTCTCCTGCCAGATATAATCTCCAAAAGCAGAACTCCAAATGCAAAAATATCAGTTTTCTCATCCACAATTCCATGCATAAAGTACTCTGGAGCCAAGTACCCAAATGTTCCTTCAATTGGAATTACAGCATGGTGAGTCCACTTGTTGGGGAGCCACTTGGCCAGCCCAAAATCTGTTATCTGCATAGACAAACAGGGGCATAAATAAAAATAACATACAAAAATTGTCAACTGCAACAGCTTAATTGCTTGCTTGTAGTGCATATATATATTAACCTGTGGCTCATAATCAGGTCCAAGCAGCACATTGGAGGCTTTTATGTCACGGTGTATTATTCTGTGCTTGCAACATTTATGCAGATAGTGCAGACCTCTAGCCACTCCTAATGCAATCTTGTATCTTACTTTCCACTCTAGTGACTTGCTTGTTTTTCCTGATTATTCAAACGTTTTCAATTAAGATGCTCAAATTAGAGAATTAATTAATGAAGTTAATGTGAAAATATGAGGTTTAATTAGTTCTTATTTAATTACCATGCAATGCAGATGCCAAATTTCCATTCTGAGAGAAGTTGAAAATTAGATAAAGTCCATTTTCAATGCAACAGCCAACTAATTTAGCTGTATTGGGATGGCAAACATGGCCAATAATGCCCAATTCAGTGAGGAACTCTTTCTCTTTAGTAGCATTCTTGTTGTCTTTAGCTAACCTCTTCACTGCAATTACTCTTCCATCAGAAAGATCACCTCTGTAAACTTCTGAATACCCACCTCGCCCTACTATATTATCTGTTACAATCGTTTATCAATCATCAAATATAAACTTAAAAAGTGCCTGTCTTGCAATCTGAAACTAACAGTCCTATTACCTGAATGGAAGTTATTTGTGGCACTGGCAATCTCTTCATAGCTGAAGCACATGAGCAAAGGCTGTTGCTTTTCTTTGCTGGAAAAGCTGCCATTGCTTTTTCTTAAAGGTGAAGTGAAGAGAGAAGAAATAAGTTTACATGCAGTCATTTGCTTTCTTGATTTTGATTGGGATTTGAAGGTGGAAGACAGAGGAACTGGTGACTCTGTAATACTAGTTGAGCCTTCTTCGAAGCTGCTGATTGTATCATCTTCTTCAGTGGTGTGAGATTCTCCATCGAGTACAGTTCTTGGTGATGGAGTCTTTCGACTCTTTGTTTCTGATTCAGAATCCTTCTCAACTATGGACTCTGTTCTTCCACTGTTGAAATTGTTACTGAGATTTTCCTCGCTTAACCATCTTGTGCTTGATTGAGGTGTTTCTGCAATTAAATTAATGTTTGTTTTTTTTTTTTTTTGTACCAAAACAAAGTAATTTTCCTATGGTATTCAGTTAAATTATCATTTTGTAGCTACAAGGGAAGTTTGATTGATCTTCCCATATTCTGTGTGCGGGGGAAGATTTTTAGACCTGCTTGTTTCAAGTACTATATTCGGTCCTGAAGAGTAACACATTTTTTATTTTTTAATAATTCAAAGTATAGTCGATTTTTTACTTATTATTTTAGGTGTTTATTACTAAAAATGCTATTCATTAAATAATATATTTTTTTTAACATAAAATCAAAATGTGTAAACTAAAATATAAAGTGGTGTCTAATTTTTTTTTTTTAGAGTAGATGTCTAATTAATACAAGCTAAAAGTCTGAATAGCGACAGCACAAATTTACTACCCTTCTATATCTTACTAGACTTGAATATGGATTGATTAGAGTTCAATGAATTTTAAATTGAGAGATAAAATTGGAAAAATAGAAACAAACACTAACCTTTTACAAATGCAGAATCTGAATTTTGCCGAGGTTGTTCACATTTTCCAATAGAAATTACTGTACAGGTTTCAGGAGCATGCTTAAAACAGTACCTTACAACTTCATGCCAAGTTCTAATCCAGACCAAGAAAAGAAAAGTGTCATGTCATTTGTGAATGATTATAAAATTAATAACAAAAGAAAAATAGTTAATTTCTCTAACCCAATATTTGATATGCTTCTCAAGCCACGCAGAATAAGATAATCAGCTGAAACTGATTTTGCTTCATCAATAAGACCTTTAGCTATTCTTGAGCTAAAACAAACTCTAGCCTCCAAATTAATCTACAAATAAATAGTCACATTTTTGACATTGCAATCAATTATCAGAATGTACGTTAATTTAATCAACTATATATTATAACACAAGTATAGTACCATATATACCTGCTTAGATTGACAAGTCCTGGCAAATTCTCCAAGCACAGAAATAACATGAGCTTTTGCCTGCCGAATTTGTGATTGTTTTCTCTTAATCAACTCACGTTTCTTCTTCTTGGAAGACTCATCACCAACTATATATATAATTTAACAAGCATTAATTAGTTTAGGAAATCAGATATTAGTAAGCAATTTGCATGGAATTATATAAATAATTTTCAAGTACAAAATTAACACGCTAACCAAGAACATGAACGGCAACAATGTCATCACTGGGACGAGCAAGAACAGTAATTGCCCATGAAAGGAGCTCTTTACTATCATCAGGGTCTAAAGAAAAGCCCACTAGTATTTTAGCAGGACTTGATGGATGGAGCATTTTGCCTGTAAGACCTTGAAATTTTGTGGGTATGTTTCTGTTCTTTTATACAAGTACTCTAGTTGTGATGTAATGGAAAAAGAAGTGAAACTGGGGAGCTTAATAATAAGTAGAAAGGAGCAACAAAATGATTAAGGTAGTTGGTAGAGAAAGTACTAATGACACATTAGCTTTGATTGTATTAGCCTTGGCTAAGAAGACATAAAAGAAGAAAAGGGAGATTTACAATGGCAAAGATTAAAATTATATCAAGTGTTTATGGTTGGGTGCTTTGGGGTATAAGCAAAGGTGACACAAAATGGGCTATGTGTATTTGATATGTCTTGCCATTTAAGCTAAAAACTTCAAAATTGGCTAAAAAAAACTAGAACTTTGTGGGATTTGGTAGGAAAGGGGACTGACTATATTGCCACTCAAGAGGCCTTTGCCTTTTATCATAAATGAGACGTTGAGATGAAACTAACGGTTTCACTATCCACATGGAAGAGAGAGAGATTCTTTATTCAATTAGGAGAATGAGACAACTGCAGTTTTGTATTGGATTGTACAGTCCAATCTGAGTTATGGCAATTTACTTATTGTTTGTCGCATTACTTTTTGCACTTATTTGATATTTTGCTAAAAATGAACAATTTAACTTCAACCATGAAAAAAATATCATGCTTTTCTTTCTGATTACCCATTTGAACAAAGTAAAATTCCTACCCTCCAAAAAAACTAGTAAGAAGATTGCATTTATAGGCACATATTTTTTTTTATCATCCAGTGGGATTCCAACTTGACATCTTGCAACAAGTTTTCATATGTCAACTATTAGTTAGTCAACAAGATCATATAGTTCATAGAACTACAATATGCACAACTGATTCACATTTTTGCTCCCAACTCAGAGTATAAATATAGAAGCCACTAAATCAGTGCCACATGGAATATATTTCATTAGTAAGTGCCCTTTTCTATTAGCCAATAGAAAGTGAAATAGCTGAGGGGAATTAATATAGAGAGGTTGCTTTCTTCTCAATTGACAGTTTGAGACTTGCATACTCTTTAAAAGGCTTTCTCTGCGACTTTAGAGAAAGTCCAACAATCCTCTCTGTTTCACTCCTCAAAATATTATAAACAATACAATATTTGTCTCGAAATTTGTGTATATTCTACTTTTTACTCTCTATTCAAATAAATAATTCATTTATTTACCTTGAAAAACATAATTTTTTTAGGATTTCAATAGTTGCTCAATGACTTTGGCAACCTACATCCCATTTTTCTCTAAAATAACTAACCAACACAATTTTCAAGACACAATTTCAAAAAAAATCACTACTCCAACAAAGGAAATAGAGAATAAAATAGCTAGTCTCTTGTACTTGCTCTTACTTATAAGCTTCAATGATGGCTATTTTTATTTGCATTTTACCCAACCATGAGCAGTCTACTCTTTTCCTGCATGTGTGAAGTGAAAAATTGCATTATGAATTTCTATTCTTTCATTTTCATAAATAATAATAATAATATAAAAGAATGGCATCTATCAAATACACACATATAAAATATTTAGATGATTAATTTTAAAATTTCAACAGTTAAGTATACATACATGATAGGTCATTTTAAAGAAATTTAATTATCAGGGTATATACTCTAAATTAATATACTGATGATGCGTATTTATTATTAGTCATAATTGATATAAATATAGAAATAATTTCTTAGATATATTGATTAATCATCTAACACCATATATATGTACATGTTAATTATTCACTTATTTGTCGCAGAGACTATAATAATTTTTATATTAAATTCCAATCTAAGCCTCTGCATGACAAATGTGATGTAATTTCTTTTTGTAAACAAATTTATTTTTGGTGTTATTTGGTCCTGGTCCCCTACTTGCCTCTTAAAATAGTCCAATTAAGCTAGAAGACAACAAAATTAAGAAATGACACCAAATAAAATGCAAAGTAAAACTTCTTCCATACACACACTTCACATTGACATGAAGTGCACATAAAAGGTGAGCCATAGCCAAAAACAGAGTTGCGACTTTGACTATTGTTTCCAAATTGCACCATCAAGGGATTTTCTCGTAATATGTATAAGCTATCCTATGATTGTTTTCTATAATAATAAAATAGTATTTTAAAATTGGTCCGAGTGAGTGAGTGATCCAATAAATATATGGTTAATTAGTATAAAAAGTAAAAAAAACAATGAAAAAGGTTTTTCACACTATAATAAAAGAAGTGAACTGAATCATTTTAATAAAAATCCATTTTTAATTACAGAAATAAATTTAACTTAAATAATTTAGTAGGATATAAATATCATCAAACCAACCGAACCAATTAAATTGCAGTCCAGTCACGATGGATACTGGGTTCAGGGGTGTGCATCGGTTCGGTTCGGTTGAATTTCACCAAACCGATCGGTTTTCGGATGTCCAAAATTGAAACTGAACCAAACTGAATTAATACCTAAACCGAACCAAACCGAACCAAACCGAACCAAAATTATTCTGGGTTTTCGGTTTAGTTCGGTTCGGTTTGATCGGTTTTTGTTTTATATATATTTTTATTTTTTAAAATTTCAAATAAATATTTATTAAATTTTATATACTCATATATTAAAAAAATTATTACATATATATATAAAAAAGCAAAGAACATATGAAAATGTATAATATATATATATATATATATATATATATATATATAATAAGTAAAAAATATAAAAATATATATAAATTTAAAAAATTAAATTAAATAATTTCGGTTTTCGGTTCGGTTCGGTTTTTCAAACATGAAAACCGAAAACCGAAATTTTGAAAAATAAAAACCGAACCGAATCGTTCAACCAAATAACCGAATCAAAGTTCATAAATCGGTTCAGTTTGATTCGGTTTCTCGGTTTGGTTCGGTTTTTGCACACCCCTAACTGGGTTTAAGTTCCCATCTTGTTTCAAAATCAGTTCCATCATATTTTATTATTTCATTAACATTTCAGATCATTCTATTCAATCTTATTATCAATATTCATGATTTAATAATTTATTTACTTTTTTTCCTAAAAAATAATTGAATAACCATAACTGATATGTCGTCATCATATATAGAATAACATGTAATGTTTTGATTGATTTAGTATATACCATTTAAATGGGAATTTTTCAATAAACTAAGTGTGGAAGAAAAATTCATGAACTAATGCGTCATGTCCTTTGAGAACAGAGCCACACGAAGATGGGCCTACTGGGGAGGTAGTTTTGGGACGTTTTCAAAACCGCTCCAATTTGTTGGACCTCTTTATTCAGCCCAAGTTATTATTTAAACCCACAGAAATTGAACTAAAGACTTAGCACAGCTCAAATTACACAAAACTCTTCTCTCGCTTTCTTCTTCTTCTTGTTTTTTTTTTTTTTTTTTTTTCCAAACAACTCTCCTTTGTAATTTCAGTTTTCTTTCGCTGTAAATTCATAATTTCAATTAGGTCATTAGTAATTTTTGGTCATACCTTATCTCTACAAATACTACATCTCTATAAACACTTTCTAATCTTCTCAATTTCCGTTCGTTCCCTAATTTTCTCACTTTCCTTCCCTAATTTTCTCACCTTCCAAACATATTTTCTTTCGGTCAATTTTCACGAGGCTACTCTACAGGTAACCATCTGATTCTTTACCTTTTGTATTATTTATCATCATCATCATCGGTTCTGA
This sequence comes from Bocquillonia castaneifolia, assembly GCA_948193215.1. Classification (NCBI taxonomy): domain Eukaryota; kingdom Viridiplantae; phylum Streptophyta; class Magnoliopsida; order Malpighiales; family Euphorbiaceae; genus Bocquillonia; species Bocquillonia castaneifolia. The sequence continues at coordinate 9,872 of CANYLF013147293.1, forward strand.
TAGTTTCAATTTATTAAAAAAAATGTTGTGTATAATTAGGGGCATTTTATATTTAAGCTATTTAATGAATTAGGGATTTTATTGCATAGGAAATCAACATGCATGAGGATTATGTGCTTTTTTTAATCTTAATTTATATTTAATTTTTTATTTTAAAAATTAATTTTGTTTTTCTATTTTAAAATTTACTGTCAAGAGTTCTATTCTATATTTTTTCCAATAGAAATCCATGTACATGCACAGCGAAATTAATGAATTTGATTCTGATTTAGACAATTTAATCATGCACAATGACAAATGTATCCGTATGGAATATGATTTACATGGAATCCTTATTGTATTAATTAGAGAGCTCTTTGTGTCAATCAGAATGATAATTTGATTAATTCAAATTTTGTAGTTAATATATCAGAACATATATTTTTTTAGTTCAAATGACAATGCTCAGTTATGTAACTTGTCGTCGGCTCTTCATTTATAATTATATAATTTATTTCTTGAATCTAATAATATAATTTATTTGATCTCAGTTTTCTATCAAACTCCAAGAATATTTGAATGTGTATCGAAACAGTGGAGACATGATGTAGGTGTCATTGTATGTGGTCCTCCAAATCTCAGAACAAGTGTTACTAAAGATACATGAAAAAGTACAACCTACTTAGGATAGAGTTGATGTAAACAATGATATTCTCTACGCATAATTTCAGTAAGTTTGAAGAATTTCTCATCGTTGCATTCATTTTTTTCTCTATTATATATTCTCCTTTGCTAATTTGGAATTTTATGTTTAATCTCTCTTTTTAGTGACTGTTTAGTGCAGTTGCAGTCTTGTTAGCAATCATTTGTATCGTATTTTTCAGGTAAAATCCCAACTTTCAACAGATTTGTTCCTTACAATAGCTTTTCAACAGATTTCATAAATTCAAATTGTTGAACTATAAATGAAAATAGGGAATGTGCAGGTTGTAGTTGTAGAAGTTCGGTTGAGAGGATAACTAATAATTGTTACTTTATTTGCTTTTTCCAGACTCTTGCAAAAATGTCAAAGCACTATAATCAGATGAAGGAAATACATGAACAGGTTGGCCATATACTCTATTTCCACTTCCCTTTATTGTGTTCCAATAACTCAGTTTGGTAAAACTTGTTAACTTTTGCATCTCTATGATTCCCGGGATAGTTTGAAAATGTTGTTTGACAAAGAGACTGATTACTAACTTGCAGATTTATCATATCTTTCTTTATTCTGAACTAGCTTTTGATTTGCCTTTGCCCTACCTAGTAATTGACAATGTTTACTGTGATAGGTAAATTCTAACTAAATTGATGATGATGATGATTTAGATTATTATGAACTGGAATTCAAGGTTACAACCCTTTTCCATTCATATTCTATTGTCTGTACTTGGGCTTTATATATATGCCCACTTTATTTTTCCATTTTTATTATTCTTTCCTTTTCTTTTTTTTTGACCAACAAAAAACAAATTTCTTTTTATCCCTTTTAATTTCTTCTTTTTAGAGACTCCCTATCCGAACTAATTTATCACAAACCACTCCTTCTCTAGCTCTCTTGTATTATACACACACACATAAAAACCCTTTTACGTGCAATATATATATATATATATTAATTGCAGACCTTTTTTGTAAAGAAAATATCAAAGGAAAATGGATAAGTATTTGAACATGTTATCTGGTGCAACAGTAGTACTTTGCATGCTTTCAAGCTTTCGCGCCATTGAAGCAGCTCCACAAGGTTCGGTCATCACCTCCCTACCTGGTTTCAGTGGTGCTTTCCCTTCAAAACATTACTCAGGGCAAGTGATCTTCCATCTTTTTTTTCTAACTAAATTCAGCTCATTTCAATAGATGGAAATTGTCATGTCAGTTTTTCAATTTTAATTTTCCTACAGGTTTCAAATATAATATATTTGGGCTCTCCTTGTGGAGCTGGGCTTTCTTTCTCCAAAAACACTAGCAAGCATACAAGTGATGACTTTTCAACTGCAGCTGATACACATACTTTCCTGCTTAAGGTAATTACAATTCTGAAAAAAAATCCATATAAAAAATGGCATTTATCTACATTATATATATATATATATATATATATATATATATATATTAGCTACTAATAAATTATGTTTAACTATGTAATGTACGTTTTTTTTGCATTACAGTGGTTTGAATTATATCCAGAATTTGTTAGTAATCCATTTTATATATCTGGAGAGTCTTATGCTGGAGTTTATGTGCCCATGCTTGCTTATGAAGTGGTAAAAGGTATAATATCTATATATGTAAGTATTTGTGTTTAGAGACATATTTATCTGAATTTACAATTAATTACATATTTTTCTTGTAGGAATAAAATCTGGACAAAAACCCATTATCAATTTCAAGGTATATGTGTTTGTCAATATTGGAAGTGTGGCCCTTTCTTAACATTGACGATTTTCTAATCATTTTTGTCATTTGTGTTTTTTTGGCTCATCACAGGAAATCATATTGTGAAGATTTTAAAGCATGACATTACAACAACAGAACAAATAAAAAGAACCCCCAAACTTTAAGCATATAATTCTGAAATGCATTGCTCATTGGCTAATTATGCTTCTTTAAGTGATAATCTTGATTTATTTTGGAATGTCAAATGTATTAGTTTTGCAGAATTACTATTTTTTTTCTGATAGCCATTTGTTGCTCATTGTTCAGTTTATGGAATAATGAGGTAAAGAGGAGTGTTAAAACAGGTTTGAGTAGACTAACATCTTTTCTTAGGCTGCAGACTAACAATTTGTTTTCTTGTGTTGCACAGGTTCAAGTTTTGATTTAACCTTGTCAAATGTTCATCTTTGTACTTGTTTTGCGAGAAGTTTTCAGGGAAGAGTTTTCAGTTTCTCTATTCATTAGGTATGCAATTTGTTTTCGATTTGTATAGCTGCCCTTATGATTTGTTCACCTTTACGATCTATCTTACCCTTTTCAATTGAATTACATTCTTTAACTTGTAGGTGCAATTATTAGAATAAACAATAGAACAAATGTTTCTAGCATGCCACCAGCTTCGGACGTTGCAATTCTTAACGCCAGTCAAATTACTCATGTGTGCCTCTATGGTACTGATGCTCACTTGTTGCAAAATGGATCAATTTACAATGTGAAATTCTTACAATTTCATAGACTAGTTATTGCTAATTTTGCTCAACTTATCAATGGATGAGTGTTCTTTATATTGAATGAATGATTTTTTCAGTTCAAAGAAAAAATGAATGATTGTTTGAGATTTATTTCTATGTTCTTCATATTTAATTATGACTATTGAAAATTCATATTTAAAATGCAACTATAATTGATAGGATGATTAAAATTGCTCCTACATTAAAAGAATGCAAAAAAAATAAAAAATAGAGTTGTAGGGGCGGTTAAAACTGTCATGTTTGTCTACTGCCCCCAAAATTGGTGTGCCCCGGCAAGAGTTTTAAACCGTCTCTACCATTAGTGACGGTGTGAAAAACGGCGAAGTAAGGGCGATGTTAGTAACTGCCCCTAGCTAACATCGCCTAGCACTCATAGGGACGGTTTTAACCACCCCTACAGACCAAATTTACCGCCCCTATTTGCAAAATTTGCTGTAGTAAACAATAGTGATCATAAAATAATCCATAATAAAAGAATCACACCTAGAACTTTAAATTCCAAGTACCACTCGAGTACTTTAGCATGAAGAAATTCCCCACTGTCCCTTTTGTAACTCAAGCATGCACTCAGCAATCAAAGATCTTTATATATCTAAACATGAAGAAATCCAAACATACATATCCATGCTCAAAGCTCATAATAAAATAATTAAGGAGTGTATATATATAGTTGTATTTATATTTGAAAAAAAAAAATATTTCACTTGCCATATATATATGATAGGAAACAAAAATGTGCATGTCAAATATATATTGACAAAAATATGGAGAATAATTAAACAAATTACCCTACACATATTTAGCCACTTTCATATGATCTCCAAAACGCCTATGACTATGAGGATCTTTCATTTTCTGAATCTCCAATGCACCAAAAACACCATAACCACTTTCATCAGGACCCTCATGATCTCCATGTCCGCCATCATCATCATCATCGTCCTCATCATAGCTAGCTTGGTCTAGGGCAAGCAAATCTTCCTTATATTTAATACTTTCAATCCTCAATTGCATCGTTTTGCCCCTCGGATCATACCCTTTAAGCATGTTAACAACTTCCTTCATGTTAGGTCGCCTATCGGGCTCATTTTGTACGCACAAGGCAGCAACATTAACAGCTTGTTTAAGCTGATTTTCATCGAAGTTCCCTCGAAGTTTAGGATCAGCAAGGTCCTTGTACCTTCCTTTACTTATCAATGGCTCAGCCCATTCAGTTATAGTCCTCTTAATACCACCAGGAAGCTTTTCAATTGGTTTTCTTCCGGTGATAATTTCAAGCAAGAGAATTCCAAAGCTATAAACATCACAACTTTCAGATACTTTTCCCCACATTGCATATTCTGGTGCTAAGTACCCTAATGTGCCCTTAACTCTAGTTGTCATGTGGCTTACTCCTTCTGGTATTAGCTTTGCGAACCCGAAATCTGCAACTAATGGCACGAAGTCTGAATCCAATAGCACATTGCTTGCTTTTATGTCTCTGTGAATGATGTGTGGTGTAACTTCATGGTGCAGGTACCTGAGGACATAATTAGATTAAGATCTTTGTTATTAGTTTTTTTTTTCTTTTTTTGGGATGACTTACAAAATTTTGTTTTTTTTTCACCTTAGACTTTTAAATGATTGTTAAACTACGTCAAGTCTCTCTTGAATCTGGCAAAAATTTTAAATAAATATGGAATTAGTGACATTCAAATCTGGAAATTTAACATTAAAAGAGAGAGGTGAAGCCTAGACTAAGAAATTAGGAAAGACATTGTTGACTGTCGTTTATGCTTGTAATCGACCCGTCATTGAACATGTATGGGATTTCTTGTTAAAATTAGGTGAAATTTGAAGAAAAAATAGAGGCTAGAATATAGGCTATGAAACAAATTGGAACGGCAAAATATAATTTAAATTGCCAATTGATCAGCAAATTGTGTATTTTAAAACAAAATCCATGCAGTTATACTAATATATATAGATCTGGTCGTTTGAGTCTAAATTATGAATTTTTGTTATATTACACCTAATGGTTTGATAAGTAGAAGTTTTTAATTTTCAAATCTCAAAGTGTATATATACTATAGTGATGATTAATGCTAAAGCCATTCAAATGGACAGGGATATATATCTTAAAGTCAACTGCTATGTAAAATAAAAAATCATGCTAATAGGACTATTTAAATTTATAAAAATGGTAGACCAATCAAATTATATATGCATAAAAAACTTTTTAATATCACAACAAAGGAAGTCCAGAATTGATTCTCTCTAACATCTACACATGTGATCTTTGTATATTATGAAGCTAATTAAAGGTTAACTGATTTAATTATTATGATACAATATAAATTAGTGTTAAAAACAAATTAAGATTGAACTTACAAGAGTCCTTCAGCTGAGCCAATAGCAATTTTCATCCTCCTCCTCCAATCTAATTGCACTTCAGAAGCAAATTGGCCATGAAGATGAGACAACAAGCTTAGATTAGGCATGTAATCATACACTATAAGCCTTTGATCAGTACCAACACAGTACCCTCTTAGCCCCAATAAATTCTTGTGCCTAACCCTTCCAAGAACTTCTACTTCCACTGCAAATTCCATTTCCGCTTTTGAATTCATTGCTTTCAACTTTTTCACCGCAATCTACAATTTTTTTTTAACCAGAAGGTTACTTTAGCTTCAATCTTTTAGAATTTGTAGTTGAAATGAATATATATTGAGACCAATATAAAGTACAGTTTTTATCGTCCTCGTAAATACCTTCACACTTTAAAATTGTTCATGAAACTTAGAACTCTCTTTAATTTTCTTTTTCTAATTTAGTAAATAACCATATGAATACATTAATTAGATTCATGGAATGGAATAGAATATCCCAAAAAGTAATTAGATAAAGAATAAAATAGTTATTTTATGTAGAATCAATAATTTTTTCTATTCGATTCATTCCAAAAAATTATAATTTTCTGATTTTATTAAATAATTATTCCTAATAATGTATAAAAAATAGTTATTTTATTTCATTTCATATCCTAAGAGTGTATGTAATATGCACCTGAAGACCGTCTGTGGTTTTACCCCAGTAGACACTGCCAAATCCACCTTCTCCAAGTTTGTTATCATCACTGAAACCATTAGTTGCAGTATGTAACTCCTTGTACGTGAATATCCTCCATGTAGCAGCGTTGTCTCCTCCAGAAATTATATTGTTAGCCCTAATTAATATAATTAAAACAAAGTCAAAAATCAAAATAAATCAAAATTCCATTATAAATTTGGTATTAAAAGTTTGTAACAAGTATATATACCCATCATCAATCTTCTTGTTACCACAGCAGCTCCAGGATGATCCCATAGTGCAAAAACTAAATGGGAAGTAAGTACGCAGTTTGATTATTAGTTTCTGTTCCTCTTTTAAATGGGGAAAATGGCAATCTAGTCATTGTCAGCCGACCTCGGCCGGCTTTGTGTTTAGTTTTTAGTAGGTATACATATATATATGTAGCAGTTAGAACGGAATTAACAAAGTAATTAATATTAATGGAAATACTGTTGAATTGAACAATTATTAATAATTAAGTATAATATAAAAGCAAGGTAGACATGCTAGCTAAGCCAGCTACAAGTAAAATTAATTAACAGGATCAGTAAAGTGAACTTCTGTAAGTTTATTTACAGAAACTATAAATTATGGTCTTGTTTCAGTTACTTTGATTTGTACATTATTGAAATTGTTTCAATTTTATCCACATTCAATAATATATATTTTTTTATTACATCTTCCTTCAAAATGATATCACAATCTGATAGAGATGAGATTTTATTTTGAGGATGGATATATTGGAGAGTGTAGGAAAAATAATAAAACTTTATGTAATATTTTGGTGCAGTGGATTTCATCTTTATCATAAATTAATCAATTAAAGTATTTTGTGCAAGATGGTCCAATCTCATCTATAGACTCGTATATGTTAGTGTGCTGATCACTCTCTCTGAGCACATAAATTTGCATAATGAAAATTTAAAGACAGAATTATTAAATTTTAATTAAAAAAATAGAATTAGAAGTGAAGGTAGGAAAAAAAATACTAAAAATGAAATCCTTTTTTGTTTATTTATATTTTATTCAATTTTTTTAATTTTATTAAAATCATCCTCATATTAATATTTTAATTCTATTTTATTCAAATTTCTCATATTGAAATAAAATTGTGCAAGATTATGATATAATTATAATACCTTATTAGACAATAACTATAATTATATACTATTCATAAATCACACATAGCAACAAGTATAATAATTTAACATAATTTTGAACAATTAGACACAATTCTAAAAAAAACTAGCGAATATTCATTACATATGGTAAAGTCATTCTGATTTCAATGAGAGATATCGAGTTCGAGCTTTACCTTCATTGGGAGAAAACAATAGACTTAAATGGACTATAACTAGACGTCGACTTCCTTACAGTGGATTAATCTGGATTTAAATGGTCTGTGCTACCACCAATGCAATAACTATCAAAAAGAAATTCTAATAAAAAAAACTGAAATTAAGATAATTCACAAATAAGAATCCGTTAAACTTAAAATTGCTAATGAATGAAAACTGCACATGAATGAAAACATTTAGATTTTTTTGACCATTGCTCCAAAGTAACGTTGTATTCATGTGTCATGTAGTGTCTGGTATGCAGATTTTGCCAATTGGCTTCACCTTGTTGGTCGAAGTGGCCACCTGGTTAATATGATTAGGTTAGTTAATCCGATTTTATATTTGCAAAGTAAGATCGCAAATGGGGATTGCGTACAAGGAAGCATATACTTATCGCATTCTTAATTTGAGAAAAATAAAATGATGATTTGTGTTATTATTTGACCAGACAAATTTGGTATTTGTTTAATGAATGCCTCTACTTATTTCCCTTTTCTCTGTTTATATATATATATACCTAAGATAAAACAAAGAAAAGAAAAACAAAAGAAACAGGCAGCTTAAGATTTTAGTCAAAACATTAATTAGAAACTCCAAGTGACTTCTAAAGTTGCAATGACCTTTTTTTTATTTATTATTTTTGTGATAAAAAAAGTAACTTCAATTAAATCACCTCATAGAATTAACAGTGTCTGGTACTTTTTAACGATGTCTATAATTCTTTATTATGAGTATGGTTAATTCTGATATTAAAGTCTGTATAGAATTAACCGAATGATTTAAAACGCTGATAATTAACTTTTGAGTCTTAAAATTTAATTCACCTTTCCTAATAAAAAAACCCAATATGTAGGAAAGTCTGGAAGGCCCATTTGGAGATTCTATGACTTGACAAGTATTAGTTTTTTTTTTTTTTTAGAGGAGACAAGTATTAGTTTTACTAGCAATATTTTCACAAATTAATTTTGGTAAATTAACAATAATTCAGAAAAGGTGGAGGCTACCATTACTTTGTTGAAAATAAAGTATACAAACTTTACCAACGGGATTTTGGTCTAATGGTAAAACCACATGTCAAGGAAAGCCTCATTCAAGGGAGGTCTCAAGTTCAAACCTCACGCCCATTGAGAGAGAGTTGCGGCTTCTCTTGGCCGGAGATTGATCTGGACAACCGTAAAATAGGGTTTAGGATACTCCGGTGGATGCGTGTGTACTCCACCTATCCAAAAAAAAGTATACAAACTTTGTGTTTTACTTTACAAAATATAAGATTAGTTTACAAAAAGTAAATAGTAAATATATGATTTTCTGCGAAGTGTAAATATTTTTTATAAAATAATTTTTTTATCCTAAGATATCAAATATAAAATTTCAAAAGTTTGTAAGTGTATATTAACTATATAAATATAAACAATTTTTTTTTAAATATTACATTTTATAACTTTTAGATGGATTTTTTTTTATTTTAATAAATTTTTACTTTTTATAAAATAATTAATCATATTTTCCATTATGATAGTTGTCTTTTGTAAAATAATTACTTAACAAAAAATTTTTTATTTCACATAAAATTTTAAAATATGTTTTTTTTTGTTAGAATAACTTATATTTGTAGAATAATTGTTTGTTAAAAAATAAATACTAATTATGTAAAATGAATGAGATAATTTCTTTATTTTGTTGGTATAGTTTATTATTTTCCGTTAAAATAGTTACATGTTTATTATATAATGAGATAATTTTATTTTTCATTTGATGAATAAAATAATTACTTATAATAAGTATTTTAACATAAAATACAAAATGAATGAGTTTTATTGTTAATATAGCTTATTATTATTGTAAATCAATTATCAAATTGAAATTCGATGTAAATTTATGTAAAATAAATTAGATAATTTTATTTTAGGTGTCATTTGGTTCAGGGTATGTAATCATTGTTTTTTATTAACATTTTTTAATATTTTTATAAAGTAATTATTTCACTAAAAGAATATTCTTAAAATGAAAAATAAATTTTTTGATTCATTTTGCATAAAATAGATGTGATAAGATCTTTTTTTTAACACAACTTATTATTTTTGTAAAGTACTTATTTAATAGAAAATAAATATCACATCATGTAAAATGAATGAAAAAAATTATTTTTCATTTTAAGAATATTCTTTTAGTGAAATAATTACTTTATGAAAATATTAAATAATGTTAATGAAAAAAATGATACATACCTTGAACCAAATGACACCTAAAATAAAATTATCTAATTTATTTTACATAAATTTACATCGAATTTCAATTTGATAATTGATTTAGAATAATAATAAGCTATATTGACAACATAAAACTCATTCATTTTAATTATAAAAAAAAAACTCATTCATTTTTATATTTTATGTTAAAATACTTATTATAAGTAATTATTCTATTCATCAAATGAAAAATAAAATTATCTCATTATATAAACATGTAACTATTTTAAGGGAAAATAATAAACTATACCAACTAAATAAAGAAACTGTCTCATTCATTTTACATAATTAGTATTTATTTTTCAACAAACAATTATTTTACAAATATATGTTATTCTAACCAATAAAATATTTTTTAAAATTTTATGTAAAATAAATTTTTTTAAGTAATTATTTTACAAAAGACAACTATCATAATAGAAAATATGATTAATTATTTTATAAAAAGTAAAAATTTATTAAAATAGAAAAAAAATCCATCTAAAAGTTATAAAATGTAATATTTAAAAAAATTGTCTATATTTATGTAGTTAATATACACTTATACACTTTTGAAATTTTTATATATATTTGATATCTTATGATAAAAAAATTAATTTTATAAAATATATTTACGTTACGCGGAAAATTAAATACATACTATTTTTTTTTTGTAAATTAATCTTATATTTTGTAAAGTAAAATATAAAATTTATATACTTTATTTTAAATAAAATCATGATATCCTAAATGATATATATGAAGAATGAAAGAAACACTTATCCATCTACTCTTCCTCACCTACATCCTGCATTTTAGTTTCTGACATAAGACTACATGCGCATTTAATCAATCTCCTTTCCTTGTCTTATATATATATATATGATGCCTTTCGATTTTGTTTCATAGCTAACTTTTCTTTTTTTAATTCTTTAAACTCCGAGCCTCTACGTCAAGCACACACAACCAACGATAAATTTCTAAAAGAAAACAATAAATTAATTAAGAACAAACACACAATTTCTAAAAGAAATTAAAATATTGTAATCCACCAAGTGGAATTCTTGTTCAATTAATTAATAAACTAATTAAAGAAAGAGCGAAAAGGTTCATTTGGTGGGTGGCCATTGGATTTTAATTAGCCCCTGCACTGTACATGTTCACTTTTTTTTTTTCAAGAGCATGTACATCAAAGTCTTTTTATTTTTTTTCAATCATCTAAGTCTTTTTACTAGATGCGGAGATTCTGGCATCCGTTACTGTATTTCTGTCACTAAATTATACCTTGAAAGATGTATCCGTAAATCTTAATTATATGTTATATAATTCTACAGCACTCTTTGAATCACTAGTTTATGTTTAAGGAGATTGTTAATATAAGTTTTAATTACATGTTATACAATTCTATATATGTTACTCTTTGAACCACTAGTTTATTCATTGGGAGAAGCAGATATAATTAAGTTTTAATTACATGTTATGTAATTCCACATTACTGTTCGAATATTATTCTTGATACTTCAAGTGCAGCTGTTGCTTGCTTTCTGCATCAAATGCATTATGATTGTTGCTGTAGTCTTTGCGCGTGCCAGAATATGTTGAGTAAAAGGTTGCCCCCACCCACTCATTGTCATTCATAGTGCTACTAAAGGGATTCGTAGACTACCTTCAAACTCACAAACACATATATTCTTCTCTATATTATTATATTATCTACTTGTAGTTTTAGTGTGTGTATTAACTTCATCTTGAAAGAGTATTTGTCCCATTCTTCCTTGTTTAAAACTCACATGACATTTGGAAAGTTGGGAATATTCTACTTTCCATTTCAATAACTACAAAATCATTCCTTAGATTACCGATAATGATCTCGCCTCATAATTTTTTTTTTCTTTTTTATGACCCGCCATTTTGAAATTTCTCCATGATTGCATCTTAATAATGATCGCACAAAATCTTTGTCGGTTCATACAAAAATGTGTAAGTTTCAAGTTGGGGATGAGCTTAATTAATATATTAAAGAAAAAAATGCATGTTTTCGGTGTATTATAATTTTTTTTTAAAAAATATTTAAGTTAGATAAACTAGATATAACATTTTTATATAATAGGGATCGGTGACTAAAATACACCATCCCACAATCATTACATATGTAATTAAATTTGCCATGCATGATCTTTGAGTTATATACATGCATATTAATGGAAATTTGCTTTACAATAATGGTCAACAATAATTCAAGTCATTATTTAAGAGAGAACTAGGAGTACCCTCCATCAAGCAAGAAACTGGTGGAATAGTCAGTGTTTGAAGATGTCCATATGCATTCCAACAAAAAGGATCCAATACTAAATCTCCTTGTGCAGGAAGAAGCTCAACTTCTAATAGTGTCAAGTTGGTGCAAGGGACTGAATCACTGCAAGCAAAATGCATTGGCGGGCTTCGAATATTGTATGTTCCCTTTATGTTTTCGTAGAGAATGTCTGAAACAAAAACTGCTGATGTTTTGTTGGTGCAATCTTTTGCCAGGCAGTAGAACTGGTCAATTATGATAGGATTCCTAACGTTGTCCATATGGATATTACTGAATGTTATTCCTGTTACTGCTCCTGATCCACCTTGCCATGTTTTGATTCTGACTCCGTTGTCTGACACTTTGATCACCGAATCTCTAACTGTGATGTTAGATACGCAGGCTTTGGATTCGTGATTTCCTAGACTTCCAATGCTGATCAGTTCAAGTAATGGCAAAAAAAAAATTATTAATCAACTTGCTAAATTGTATTATACTCTCTATTCTAAATCTGAATTGCTCTTTTTTGATTAAGACCGAGATCCTCATCTTTATATCCTCGATATGAACCGGTCTTTTTGGATTTGTACTCACGTTCTTTACAATTCAATGGTAGCAAAGTTTATATGAGTAGGGTATAAAGACTCAGTTTAGGTAAGATTTTTTTCATCAATGTTAGAGTACTGTTGGAAAGAAAAAAACAATTTTCAACGTGAGCGTAAAATTAAGTGAAAAGAAAAAAAAAGTAGTAATAATTAACTTTCTACATGTTAAGATAATTTAGAGCAACAACTGTTGTACAGGACATTGGAGGCAGTACAATTGTAATTTTTGAATTATAGTACCTGATTCCATGACTAGGCCCGCAAGTGATGTTCCTTATGTCTACATCATAACAACCTGACCCGATTGATACACAATCATCACCTATGATTAATAAGGTAATCAAGAATATTAATTAGTGAGAAATGACGCAGTAACTATAAAGATATCAATGAAGATTATTATGAGGTTCTGTGCTAACCATTGGAGATTACTGAATCATAAATTTGGACGTTGTTGGTGTTCTCAATGTGAATTCCATCGGTGTTAGGACTAAGGGCAGGAGCAGTTATGTGAATGGAGTCTATATGAAGATTTTTGCAGCTGTCAAATCTGAAGTTGAATTGAGGGCTGTTCTTGACTCTAAGTCCTTGAACAGTCAAATTGGAGCTCATAAAGAATCTTATCGCCTGCATTACCCAAAATATGCTTAATTCTGTATGTGTTAATTAGCATATTAAAAAAAAAAAAAAGAAAGAAAGATTTAATTTGCAGAATACTAGTGGGATTGCAAACTTACAATTGGACTATCACATGGTCCAGGCAATGTGGTTCCATTTATGCCCTGTGCCATTACATGTCATTGATGGATTATTAGTATATTTCAACTCAACACTTAAAATTCAGATATTTAAATAAATTGAAAATTTTATCTAGACCCTATTTTTATGGACCTATCTTGGTATTATGCGAATATGAAAACAAGTTGTAGGTAAGAATTTTATATACATATAAATATAATACCTTGTGGGGTTTGCAAGGAAGATCCCACCATTTCTCTCCTCTTCCATCTATTGTACCGCCTCCTAGTAGTGACATATGATCGACTCTGTAAAAGACCAGCCATTGTCGTTTACTGTTCTTTTGTGGCCAGGACTCTGGTCCATCAGGAGGCATAATAGTCCCATCAATCTTTGCATGGTCAAAATATAAATTACCAAACCCATTAGAATTAGCTTCAAGGGTCGTAGATAAAGTAAAAAAAAAAAATACCTGACAGGACAGGACTAATGCAAGTACAATATATACCTGAAACACTATACCACCCTGACAAGGACCGGTGAAAATGGTTGACTGAATCATGAATTTGAAGCCATAAGGAACAAGAATGAGTGCGGAATCATTTTGATTTTGATTGCAGGCTGCATCCCATGCCATCTTCAATGCATCTGTATCATCTGTTATCCCATCACCAACAGCCCCGAATTTCCGCACGTTAAGAGCTTTAGAATTGTAGTCTTTCCCATCATCCTCGGGGGGACTAGCAGGCACAGGAGACGGACTTGGAGGAAGCTTTAAAGTTTCTGGTGGAGAAGAGGGAGGATTAGCTGGCTCAGCTGGACGATAGGGAGAAGAGGGAGGATTTACAGGGTAAGCTGGCTTAGGAGGAGGATATGGAGGACTAGCAATCTCAGGTGGAAAAGAGGGAGGATTAGTAGGCTCAGGCGGAGTAGCATTCTCTGGTGGAAAAGAGGGAGGATAATCAGTCTCGGGTGGAGGATAGGAAGGACTATCACTCTCAGGTGGAAAAGAGGGAGGATCGGCAGGCTCAAAAGAAGCATAGGGAGGATCGGCATTCTCAGGTGGAGCTGAAATTGTTGACACCTTGTGAGGGTGATAGTGACTATGTTTATGCTTTGTGTGATGATGATGGTGGTGGTGGTGCCACCGAGCTTGAGTGCAAAGAAGGAAGAAAATGGAAAAATTGCAGAATGCAAGTATTGAGAGACAAGAAAGCCTCATTTTAGCAAAAGTTGAAAGAAAGAAAGGAAATGAAGAGCGGATAATTCTGATACTAAATGAAGAGAGATACTCTAGTACTTGGTTTTCTGGTGCAAGGTAACTCAAAAACCCTAGCTAGTTCAACTAGTAGTGTTGTCTCCATCAACAGATAGTTATACTAGACTATCTAATATCAGATAAAGAATTAACTAATATGCACCCCAAGTTATGGGAAGCTGAAAGAAAGAAAGACAGCCATCGAGAGGGAAGAGTGATGTTTAACGGTCTTAAGTAACAATCTGCAATAAGAGTAATATAGAGAGAGCAAGTTGCATAATATTTGAAGTAGCTAATTAAGTTAGGCTTTGGAATGCTTGCAGCATCAGAAAGATTCAAAGCCATTTATATATATAAAGAAATGATATAGTGGAGTGGACATTTCAGAAACATCTGCACCTTGCTTTTTTTAATCTTCAAGTAATTGTTTTTTGGTGGCGGAACCGCGCGCCAAATTCCAAATAAGCACTGGCCTTATTTGTTTCAGTGATTGTGCATAAGCTATTCTGGAAAAAGGTAAAAGGAATAACAATAGTCGATAAGGCTCCCATGTTCTTCCCATAACTTTCACTTTTATCGGTCCCCAATCAGTTAATTTAATTCGCCACTCTTAATATTTTATTTATTATGCATTGTAGCTATATTTTGATTTCTAGTTTAACAGAAAATGGTAGCATATATATACATTAATTAATCTTCGCAATCTCTTCCTATCCGTATTTCCTTCTTTTTTATGGGTACTTCAAAATTTCTTTTGAAGGAAAGAAAGCACCCAGCTACCATGCAACTATAATCTCTTTATAAAGTTAGGTTTTAGGAATAGTATAGCTTGTAATTAAATTGCTCTATAAACTTAGTAAGTATTACTTTCAGTTCAATAGGACAAACTTTCCAAAAGGAAAGGTGAATAATTATTCATTACAACCGATATGCCAAGTATAAAATATAACAACCAATATATTAATTCTATATTATAATCATATTTAGACTGTTGTGTGAGTGGTCCGAATTATGTGATTTGTAAAGAAGCTATATATTACATGGCCAAAACATATAAAAACAAGTCTTGCCTTGCAATTGAAAATCCACTATCAGTCATTCTATAACCGACCAAATATTTATCAATGCAACAATTTCTGGTCTAGATTTCTCTCTTGGTTCTTTCGGTGATAGCCAATGATGTTCTGATTTATCTGGTTGCTTCCATTCAAAGATTGATCACCATATATATATATGGGGATTTCTTGTTTACCAGAAATTATTTTAAGTTTTTCATCAACTTCATTTGTATATATACTTACGTACGTTTATGTAAAGAGAGAAAATTAATTTAACATTTATAGACTCATCTAAGCACTCTATTTCATATTCAACTATAGTTAATTATTATTTTTGAAACCATATATAAGGTATATTCAGAGTCTCCAATTATAATTCAAATTCGAGTTAGTTATAGGATCACAATTAGGACGATAAAATTCCCCCTATTAAATTTTAGGTTATTTTTCAAAAAAGCTTACAAGAAGTATTTATTAATTTGATGAAAAACATAATACTAGTATATATAGTGTAATTATGCAATAATTAGCGTAGCAATTCCATAAAGGGAAAGGAAACACTTTCTTTTTCATAAAAATTTTAAAAGTTTGAATGAATAAATTGAACTTTTCAGTGCTCAGAATAACAATATATACATGTGGTGTTCCAGTTCCTGTATCTAGAGGTCTGAATTTTTATTACTTCGATATTCTTAGATCCCCCTTTTCACCATCATATGCATCTAATGGGTTTGAATAATATTCTAACAGTTGATTAATACAGCATGGATTCCACGTCTCATGTTGGACACGTTGCTGATTATAAAAACTCTTTATGTGGTACAATTACAATTACAATATATGATATGATCAAGTCATGCTAACATGCATGAATCAAACAGCAGCATCTACACTTAATCATTGAAGATCTTAGCCACTATCTTCTTCCGTTCTGCCACTTTATATCTTCTCCCATTTCCCTCTCATACAGCAGAAAATAATATTGCTATACATAAATATTTAGAATTTAGTCCTGGTCAGACCAACCTTATATTATTTCTTCTATTCCGAGAACTAGTGTACTTCATTGTTATTGTATCATTGCTCTATATAAATCAGAAAGGGACAAGGAATGGTATAAAACAATCCATTCTCTGTTTTTTTTTTCTTGTTGGGAGGAGATTCAAACTTAACAATATATATCGATTATAAAATTTCTATCACTAAATTATGAGTATATGTGCATCTAAAGGTTGAATCAGACAAGATACGATACCGTGACCACTTTCATGAAAAAAAAAACATACATATATACCATCTATATATAGCTAGGTATCACTCACCTAAAATGCAAGTATTCGATCCATTTCTTTGCATTTTCTATTGCCATTTATTCCGTCCGCTTATTGGAAGTTCTAGTTCCTCTGTGTACAGTACATCATGCACCAAAATAATATATACTTGATAAAGTTGATCATAGTTATATACAAGGGTTGAGTTGCGGAGCCACCAGCCGCAACATTTGAAAGAAAAGAAAAGAAAAGAAAAATTCTTTTGCTTTTCGGTGGATTTCGGAAACCAGCTTGTTACGCAGTGTTACGCGGTATATCTATAATCCTCTGTTTATAAATAGGCAGGTGATATTAGAAGGAAAAGCATCCTCCAAAGAAAAAATAAAAATAGAGAGAGTAAGAAAAAATTATATAAATAGAGAATATTTGAGTGTTTCTCTTTTATAAATAGAGATGTTGTACTCCTATTCTTATAGTGAAATTCTTTTATCATTGCCCGTGGTTTTTACCCTAATTTGTTTGGGGATTTTCCACGTAAAATCTGTGTGTTTTATTATTCTTCTTTTCTTTATCTTTATTTTCTCAAATTATTAACTGTGTTCTTGCCCTATCCGGTCAGATTTTCTCAACATGAGTTAGGGGTGTTGGTCTTCTCTTCTGATTGGCCTAAAAAGTACGTAACAATTTAATTAGTATTTTCTAAGTGTGTTGATCTGCCATTTCAATTTCCTTGAATAATCGTTCACTCTTAAAGTCTTAATATATTGTCCCTTTCATCGCCACACTTAATTCCAATCAATCTCTTATTGTCCGATAAATTTTACCCTACTTCAACTCCAGCAAAATTTTCTTGCTCTGAAACTGATCATCAATATATAAAACATTTAAATGTGTCACCCAGAATATTCACAATGAGCATGCAGCTCAACCACTAGCTTTTTGGTTGCTTTTTCACTAGAATTTGCCGATTTAGTAACGGAAATTAGCAATGAATTTTATTTCTGTTGCTAATTCCTTTGCTAATTTTGGCACGAATTTGGCACCAAAATTAGCAACGGAAAAAAATTCGTTGCTAATTAGCAACGGATGAAAGCCGTTGTTAATCACATAATTTTCGTTGCTAATTTTGGCACCAAATTCGCGCCAAAATTAGCAAAGGAATTAGCAACGGATTTTATTTCCATTGCTAATTTTATAAAATCCGTTGCTAATTTCCGTTGCTAAATCAAAAAATTCCAGTAGTTATATACTGCATATTTCAAAAGAGATATTATTATAATCCAAAGTGATGCCAAGTTTTTTTTTAAAGAGGTGCATGATTTCATGTAAAGCACCCTTGGACACAAAATCGTGTCTTCATGTCTGGCTTGAAACATCATCATGAATTTTTTTAAAGCAAAGGAACTCAACGAATGATAAACCAAATTCAAGAAGCAAAAAGAAAAGGGACGTTCGTCAAAACACATACAATTCATCCGCAAGTTCAAGACAATCAAGGGAGGGGTAAAAAAAAATTAGGGAAAATTCAAGGAGTGTTAAAGCTCTCTATTTATAGAGGTATCCAAGGGTTGTCTTTCCAAAATTGGATTGTATGTTCGCCCAATTGATGTCTCCGAAAAGGAAAAGGAAAAAAACATAAATATGTACAATCCTTTACCCAAAGGTACCCACCCAGACCCTACCCGGTTAAATAGGGTAATACCCGGTTTGACCGGGTAATGGGTACGGGTAGTACCCATACCTAAAAATAATCATAGGATAAGGGTAGGGTATGGATAATACACTACCCTACCCATACCCTACCCAAATTATTGTGTTTTACCCATACCCATTACCCTTTACCCATATATATATATATATA